>JARYHS010001113.1:6735628-6798695 GCA_031002005.1 Vandiemenella viatica | reverse complement strand
GAAAAACCTCCAGTCTTATAAGATTTGTCTATGTTATTACTGTAGGGTTCATATCTTTATGGCCAAAAAATAGAGAAATATACAGGAAAATATGACTTTATAAAAAGGGGTAAATATGACCTCAAATAACAAAATAGAAACAAACATTTTAATTTACTATATATCAAAACATGAGTCAGCTTATTAGATACACAAATAAAAAACAAAAGGTTAATTATGAACATAAGGTGGGGAAAGAATTGCTTGCTGAAAACTTGAAATGTAAATATCTTGGAATTACTTTTGATAACAAACTTAACTGGGCAGGACACATTGGACAGGTTTCAAAGTTCTGCACTTGTTGGAGAGAGTGATGAGGGGATGTACGAGAGAAGTCAAGGAATTGGGTTACAAAACTTTGGTCAGACCATTGCTCGAATATGGTAGTGTAGTATGGGACCCACATTTTCAGTATCAAATACAGGAGTTGGAGAGGGTGCAAAAAAGGGCTGCTAGATTAGTTTCTGAAAATTATCGCAGAATGCAATCAGTGACGGATATGATAAAGGAGCTGGAATGGGATTCATTGCAAGACAGGAGGAGGATGAGGAGGGTCATGGGAGTATACTGGGCATATACTGGCGATGAGGCATGGAAAGATATTGCAATAGGTATGAAAAGTAGTGCATGGAAGGGAAAAGATGACCATGACCACAAGCTGGCACTCGATTTCAGGCACAAGGGTGTGGGAAGATTCTCTTTTTTAGGTAAGGGTGTCAGGGATTGGAATGAGTTACCAAGAGAAATGTTGAATAATTTACCGAAAAGTTTGAAAGAATTTAAAGATAACATTTGTAGAGGGCAAATGTAGGTAGGTGCAGGATAGGGGGAAGATGGGTGTGTAGGGAAATTGCCACCGGAGCCTGTGCTCCATTGCAATTAAATTAAATTAAATTAAATGATCAGTTACACATCGTTTATATTATCTGGTAGTGTCGCTTTCTTGTAGACAGCATAATTTGCTTCCGTGCACTCGCTACACCATTGGGAAATTAAATTTTAAATCGTTTCGTTGAAGTCGCTTTAATTTCAAATAATTTACAGAATAGGACTCTTTCATCTGTACTAAAATACTCCTCTCTAAATAATACGTAACTTCGCACTTCCAAAAAAAATTATTTTTGGCATGGTGGTAGGTCTACTCACTGATCCACTGCAGATTTAACGATGACAGGATATTTCATTGCGATATCGATTGACGCTACTCAATACAGGCATGCTACTGAGATTAAAAGGCGGGCACAACATTACGTTTATAGAGTGACAATAATGCATAATATGAGAGTGCAGACTTTCCCGGCGTATTGATGCAATGAATTGTTCACAGGAGTTCAGCCGGACGGTGTTGAAAAACGAGAACGTTTCGACAACCGGCTGGGTTGTCTTCATCGGGTCTACTACTTCGTAATACCTGATAATATCTGAAGTAGTAGATCTGATGAAGACAACCCCAGCCGGTTGACAAAACGTTGTCATTTTTCAACACTATCTGGCTGAACTGCTGTGAACAGGAGCGGATCCAGCGGGGGGGGGGGGGCAAGGGGGCTCAAGCCCCCCCAAAAGTATCTAGGTCCACCCCCGACATTGTAATTCTGGAGGCTTTTTTTTTTTAGCTCTACGGATTTGAGGCCCGTGGAGGCAATGGCCGACTGAAGCGCCCCCTCCCCCCCAAAACCAAAATCCGCTGAAGGCAAGTCCTCTGAACCAAAATTCACTCAAGCCAAGCCCCCCCCCACAAAACCAAAGTCCACTCAAGCCCCCTACCCCCAATCCAAAATCCTGGACCCGCCCCTGGCTGTGAACAATTCATTGCAATAATGTATAACTTTAATTCATGACTGGTGAATTCTGACTACATTGAAAATCAGTTCTGTTTTTTTCCACCACCTGTACAGCAGAAGTATAGTTCTGTGAATAATTATCTTAATCCCTTTTAATTTATATCTAGTAAATTCCCGGTACTATTAAAAAAAAACTGCCAGATTTTTTTTTCAATATATGATCAAATGACCATAAATATTGTCGAAATATGACCAAAACTAGGAAAATGGTCTCAATATGCATTTATATGCTGTGAAAAATACACCAGGAATAAATCAGAAACGTTTAATCAGTGTTTAGTACAGTATTTCAGCTCAAAAAGAAGGCAGGAAAAAACAGTAAGTTATTACCATAACAAATAACCAGCTACTGACCTCGTGAAAGTGGCAGGATAATGAGTTAATGCCTCTGTAAAGAGCAAACAGGACCAACAACGCAGTGGCAGATGTTATGGGAATATAACTACCGCAGTACCACAGTCAATTGCGTTAATGAAGCACTGAACCCTACCCAGGGCTTACAATTATACTGATTTATTCGTAGATCTATGGATTTTTATAAAAAGCTAGGATTTTCGGATTTTGTTAAAATATCTAGGGATTTTGATATTTTTTATTATTTGTTGATTTTTCCTTATATTGGTGTCTTGTTAAACTGTGAGCCTATAGCGTTTCTGAATTGTAAATAGTCGTTAATTGTTTCCTTGCAATGGCTCCTGTGAACCAACGATTGAAATAAAGCTCATATTTTGTTTGATTACATATTTTATAGATCTCAAAAGACTGTAATACAAAATTATCTGCGCACTCTTTATGCACGGTGACTAAGGATTGAAATCCCGCAGTGTTTTCAACTGTCCGTGCGGGATTGGTACAAACAGTTTTTTAACGCATATATTTAAAACATAGTTACTTAAAACGTTAATAAATTAAATAAGAATTAAATTAATAAATAATTTTTAATGTTAAATGATAAAAATTAACCGTTAACAGTATTTTGATTGGCAAAATGACTTTAAAACTTTTTAGCGTGTCTTAAGTGTATTTCGAGGTTTTACATTTTTTTTTTAATCTAAACCAATTTTTAAATAAATAATAAAAATGGAAAATATTGAGTCTTAGGTCATATTATGTGCCTTACAATACATCACATAAGTTTAAAAATATGGCCAAGTTACCAGAGGGTATTTTTTTTTTTTTTTTTTTTTTTTTTTTTTTTTTAAATTCTAAATAAACGTTCCATAACACCGAGAAAAGCATTCCATTTCACAAAGTGAAGTGAATATACTCTGTAAAGTGTAGACTTGGCTCAGAACAAGATCTCATAAGTTTTTGTCACTGCACAAGCACGAGACTTGGCCTTTTTTTGCGTGATTCATTATTATATCTCCTGATTCCTTGATTGATATTACAGTTGATTCAATGTTATTAAAAGAAACTACTCACCAACACGTAAACTGTCAAGTATTTCAGTTTTACTTATGTGCCGTAACGACGTTTTTAGAGTGGAAATTATTATTTTTTTGTAAGAAAGGAGACTTTCTTGGGGAATTATTGCAGTCAAGTCCTCATAGGTTGGATCTCCGGATTTCATTGCAAGTACACGAAATTACACACGTGAGGAAGACGGCGGAGGCAGCCGTCGAAGTATGGTGTTCCTACAACACAATTCGTCGATACACCCGCGAAAATTTCAACTTTTTTTACCTTTAGTCGAAATAATAAGTAGAAGAGGGATTAATCGATAGCCTGAGCGGCACATGTAAGCAGGTGGCTTTCGTCAAAGAAACGCATTGAGGCAGCGGCCAAAACAACAATAAGTCAAAGGATATACAATTTCCTTTTAATAGCTGTTAAATAAATAGGTACGCGTTCGTTAAAATTACGGTAACATTAGTTTCATATCAACGAATAATCAAATTTTCAGCCGCAAATTAGGAAATTGTATCAATTACTTTACCTGCAAATACAGAAAATGGGAATAATGAAACCGTGAATAAAAAGCTGTAACCGTGTAGTTCAAATAACGTGTGCGACACTTAAAAATAATTATATAGTTAGAAAATCGTACTAAATACGCACCATAACTCAAATTCCAGAAATGTGTACTCGAAACAAACGTAAGTTTTGATGAATACGTAAAAGTGGATTTATTTACTTACGAATGGCGAAGGTTGACAAAAATAAATCTTTGTTCGCATGAGTCAAATGCCAACTGCTCTGGTACAGCAAACAGTGCAATACATCCGACAGAGACCGAGTGGGGCAGCGAGTCACGCAGACTGACACGCGTTTCCGCCGGATTTTGCGGATCCGCTTAATTTTGTGCGGGATCCGGCAGACTGTCTAATGATGCGGGATCCCGCTTTGCTGGATTGCAATCCCTAACGGGGACACGCTCGTTGACACTGCATACAACGCAGTGTCCTTCCGAGAAGGCTTAACCAATATCCGAAGATCTAAGGGGTCGCAGTTTTTGAAAATGTATGGTCCCTAAATAAAAAGACATAGCAGCAGCAGTGACGAAAGTGACCATGTATGAAATATGTTCAGAGATATTTCTTACTTTCAATGTAGAATACTATTTTGTATATCGAATTTTAAAGACCTGGAAATAAAAAGTATTCTTAATTTGACTCTCTCTCCAATAATTATTGTTTCAGTCTTTCAGTTAGCGATTCTCCGGATTTTTGTACCCAATCCAAGGAAATAATAGCGGCATCTACGGATATTCAGAGCCAAGTTGTTGGCAGCACTGTACGCTACCTGCGCTCCGACTTTCCCCGTGCGCAGCCTGGGCAGGTCTGTGCCGCACTGGGAACAGTTCCACCTGGAGTCCAGCCTCAGGTCGCGGTCCAGGTCGAAGTCGTTGATGCGGTTGTTCTCCAGCAAGCGGATGTTGCGGGCCAGGTCGTTCTTCCTGTAACATGACACAAGATCATATGCTCCGATTTCTAGGTCGTAATTTAAAACAAGGTACACCAGGAGATAAATCGATTGCATACAAAATTCTGGCGCGTCCTCACTTAGAATACTGTTGTTCTGTATGCGGCCCCTTTCAAATGAGGTTAATGGATACATTGGAGAGGGTCTAAACTAGAGCCGTCCGATTCGTGACAGGTATATATAGCTGGAGGGAAAGCGTAAGTGCGATGCTGAAGGAGTTAGTTTGGGAAGACCTGGAACACCGAAGGCGTTGCTCTCGATAGAACCTGATTGAAAAATTCACGACTGACCTATGTCAGGATGACGGCAAATACATATTACTACCAGCTACATTCATATCTAGGAATGACAGAGAAAATAAGGTAAGAGAAATCAGGGCCAGAACCGATTCATTTCTGTACTCTTTTTTTTTTTTTTTCCACGAGCGATTAGGGAGTGGAATAGGAAGGATTTATTGAGCGAGAGAACTTAGATTCTGATAGGCGTAGGTACCTATAAACCCCTCCGGCCATCCACATCTGGGTTTTCCACGATTTACCAGATCGCTCCAGGCGAATGCTCTGATGGTTCCTAAAAATAGCCCATCGGCGCCTCCTGCCATGTCGCGTATATCCCTGCCTATGCACAAATGGTTGCACTTTGGGATTGGTGCAATGCACCCTGCACCACCCATATTTAGTGAATTGTAGAGTAATAATAATAATAATAATAATAATAAGAAGAAGAACAGCGCTAACCACGAGGCCTCCAGAAGGAGGTGGAGGATGCGTGGTCAGGGAAAGACGGTTGAGGAGAAAGCGGTTGATTTCTTAGAAAAACTCGCTCAGAGCAATTGCCTATCCAAATCTGTCCATTCCGAGCCGAATTCAACATTACATCACTTTTGCTTACCTAAAAATACGAGACAGCTAAAACCGGAATTTTAAGCCCTAGTGGAGTGGTTTGCTTGTTTTTGGTTGTATGTTTGTCTAAGATGGATTTTTCTGAATATGCTGAACAGATTAAATGATAAACAGTTATATCGCAGAATTTAGCATTAACTTTCTTAGCTAAGGGATGTCTGATCATATTTTGGTTTCTCTAAACCTATTTCAAAATTCTGTTTAGTGGTCTTTCTATGCCATTTGGACTGAAATATCTGAAATTCAATGATAGGTGGTAAATATATTTTAAATGATTACAAATACAAACTCGAAGTTTGTAACAAAATCTGACAACACAGAATTTTACTAACATCGAGACTGTTTGTGGACCTGATGTGCCTAATGTCGTAAATCACGTTACAATAAGAACTTTTAACTCATGTTATTGATTTGTGACGTACTGTACATGCTTTTGTATTCAGTGACAGTTTCAGTGCTTCGATCCAACCATGCTCCTCTTAATTGTATGTATCTGAACTTTGTACTTAAAAAAGGAATTGATCTTTGGTGATATGGGCTGTTCATAAATATTTCTTTGCTCTAGTAGCACAACTTCTGCTTTCTCAACAAGAACTGGTGGAGTTCGACAGAATCCGCCATCACAAATAAAACTGGTCAAAGCTATAACCATTCACGGTGGATGATGGTTGTATGATTCATATCCCAAAATACGGAAGTGATTTAAACAATGGTTTATAGATCGGAGCATATTATGCTTTCTTTAGTATCAGGATGTATTTTACCCATTCCAAATATTTCTCTCCGTCTCTAAAGCTCAATGCGCGTAAAACATCGCTCCTAAGATAAGCGTTCTGGCCTCGCATTCGGGAGGACGGCGGTTCGAATCCCCGTCCGGGCATCCAGATTTGGGTTTTCCATGGTTTCCCCCAATCACTCCAGGCAAATGCCGGGATGTTTCCTTAAAAAGGCCATGGCCGAATTCCTTCCCATTCCTTGCCCCCCCCCCCCATGCTTTCCCGTCTCTAAAGACCTCGCTGTTGAGAGACGTAAAGCAGTTAAAAAAAACCTAAGATAAGACAAGCCAGTGCATAAAATATGGCAATACTCTATTTTACTCTAGGACTGTTAACTGGATCTAATTTAATTTGAACCCTGTAATTTCGATCAAGGATTTCCGAAGAAACTGCGTTCGAACTACGCTTCTGCTATTCAGATTTTTATTTTTGTAGATTTTTTTAATTCAGGTGAATGCTAAATGTATCGTTATCCGATTTTGATGCCAATCGATTGTAAAATTCCAGCATCGAGTATGGTCAAGGCGCCTCCGAAACCAGTGCCGGATCTACGTGGGTCAAAACCATGGCGCTTACCACTTGCGGCAACTTCAGGGAGGCGGCAAAATCATGTTTGAAGGGACGGTAAATGGAAAATTCGTGTAACGGCGATTTTTTTTAAAGCTCAGAGGACGGCAAAATTCTGGATCCTCCGCTATCCGAAACTCGAAGCTCCATTAATTTGAGGACTATGAGCGTGAATATGTCCTTATGCGGAAAAACAAATTAATTTAGGGTCTTCATTAATCTCGTTTACCCTTAGATGCTAAGTAAAACTACATAAAGTAGAAAAATAAAATTTGGAAATGATTCAAACACCTCCGAATTAGAACAAATTTGCAAACTGAACGCTGGCGATGGAATAGGGCCGGTGTGAAAAAGTTACAGATATAAGTAAATTATAATATCGATTATACTTCATATTTAACTAACACAAACAGTAACAATCTCATACAGGTGAATTACTGAATGAAATGGAGTGATAGAAGTATGGGTAAAATCAAGAATCAAAGTATGTTCAAACGCATTGGCGTCGTGTTGATCGACTGGAATTCAGGAAGGTGTTATGCAACCTGTTAGCATTTCCACTTCGCATCTGTCTGTTACTGTGTCGTAAGAACATTTTTGGTGATTTTGCTAAGGAATAATTGAACTTGCATTCCAAAATTCTAAACAGTTTTTTTAAAAAAAAAAATATGGCTACTTTAAATAAATCTATATGTTCAATGTAAGCTCTATGGGTGTTCAGCCGGATAGCGTCATAAAATCGCAACGTTTCGACAGC
Source organism: Vandiemenella viatica (assembly GCA_031002005.1). NCBI lineage: Eukaryota > Metazoa > Arthropoda > Insecta > Orthoptera > Morabidae > Vandiemenella > Vandiemenella viatica. The sequence goes on along the minus strand of JARYHS010001113.1, from coordinate 6,790,888 downwards.
TCGCTCTGCCATCATCATCAGGAGCGGACAGCTTCAGGTGTTATAAGCTAGAAGTCATCGCTTAGACTGGCTTAGTAACACCTGAAGCTTTCCGCACCTGACGCAGACAGCATGGCCAGCTGTCGAAACGTTGTGTCCTTATGACGCTATCTGGCTGAACACCTGTGGAGCTTACAGTGGATCAGTACTCCGGAATGTCTCCACTCAAACAAAAATATAAGTGTCTCCTCCATTCGTGCGTGGCGACCGTATTTGCCGTACTCACCCGTCAATAAGAGGCACTTTGTCCAGCACAGAGCAGCCAGAGGAATTGGTCGTGCTTTCGGTACTACTGGTCCGGCCTTCAGAAGTAATGATGAAGGTTTCAGAAGTAGTGGTCGTGCTGTCAGAGGTCGTGGTCGAGCATAAAGAGTTACTGGTCGTGGTCTCGCAGGTCGTGTCCCAGCAGTCACAGTTGTTAGCTGAGCAGCAGGCGGCGAAAACAAAGGCGACCAGCAGTGAAATCATCAGAGCACCTGCAACAGATTTGAGTATATTTAAAACCATTTTATGGTTCACTCTGTCAATTACCTTAGAAAGATCTATAGCCACACTATTAATTTCGCCTCCCTGGTCCAATTTATCTGAAATATCTTGCATACATTCCACCCGCTACTTACATGGCTGCTGGTGCCAATTCGATGCTCTCTTTAATGGCCTCTATCGTTTGTAATACGACATAAAGTTTTTCTGGCTTCAGTCGCTGCATAACTTGAAGTCGAATATAAATTTTTGTCTTCAAGTCAGTTTCAGTTTACTGCTATTAGAAAATAAGTTCAGATTTATAAGAAACTCCCTAATTCTGGTCGATATTGAGTAAGAAATTTGCAAAAAAATTCTTTTTACAGTTGACTAACTTCTGCGTATTAAGGGAAGGCCCACCGCGACGTTTATGGTGCCACATTTTGTCGAACTCCTTTAAAGACAGACAGCTATCGATATTTATATGTAATAAAAGTTAAATTATATTCCCTAGAAAAATTCTCATCGTGTAGATTATCTTCAGTAAGTAGTTATTCCCAAGGAAAAACCAATGAACCCTTTTAAGTGGATGAGATAAGTATCATTAATCATAACAAACACGGTTGAGGTTTATATATATACAGGGTGTTACAAAAACGTACGGCCAAACTTTCAGGAAACATTCCTCACACACAAACAAAGAAAATATGTTATGTGGACATGTGTCCGGAAACGCTTACTTTCCATGTTAGAGCTCATATTGTGGACGGCTGTGATACAATACGCCATTCTCCAGGGCTGCATCAGCGCATCAGGGATTCCATGCGACGGAGGGTGGATGCATGTATCCTCGCTAACGGAGGACATTTTGAACATTTTGAACATTTCCTGTAACAAAGTGTTTGAAGATACGCTGGTACGTTCTGTTGCTGTGTGTTTCCATTCCATGTTTAATGTGATTTGAAGAGAAGTAATAAAATGAGCTCTAACATGGAAAGTAAGCGTTTCCGGACACATTTCCACATAACATATTTTCTTTGTTTGTGTGTGAGGAATGTTTCCTGAAAGTTTGGACGTACCTTTTTGTAACACCCTGTATATTGTGACTAATATATGGTATTTAATAATACATGATATTTAAATTCAAATGTTAGCACGATTCGGCAATGATTCTGCGGCCTAAAAGTAACTCGGGGTGCAGAGGACAAACTGTGAAGTCAAAAACATGATATGAAGCGTTTACGCATGGACTGAAACATTAGTGGAAAATCAACTCAATAACAAATACATAACTGAGGAACGTGGAGAAGAAACCTTTGGTAACAAGTAATAGCGGATCCAGGAGTTTGATTTGGGGTGGGGGGGGGGGGACTCAGTTGAGGGTAGGCTTGATAGGTGGAGGTTCGATGGTAGATATCTAATGTCGATATTTTATTTCAGATTGCCGCCCTTATAAGAACAGCAGACTCCAAAAAAAGGTCCCCAAAATTACGATGCCGTCGGGGGTGATCTAGTTGCTATTTGGGGGGGGGCCTTGAAACCCTTGGTCCTCCCCCAGGATCCGCCACGGGTAATAAGCGCAGTTGTCACAAAGGATCAGAATAAATTATAGGAGTTTGTGAAACCATCGAATATCTTGTCATCCGCGATTTAACTACCGAAGTAATTGCAGATAACGCTTAATGGAATCTTTTATCGCAGGTTTTACGTAAAATTAGGCTGTAGAAATAATCCAGCCGCTCGCTACAAGGCTTGGAAAAGAAGTCACGATACCAGAGCACCGTTTAACGAAACAAATATCGTTTCTGGATAAAATGAATCGAACTGCAACAAAATCGATACGCCGGGAAAGTCTTCACTCACACAATGAATCGATCTGTTGTTTGACATTTCTTGTTGTGTGAATTTTTACAACGAGACTATGATTCAGTATTTAATACCTGTAAATTAGATTCTTTGTATTATGGCAATTGTGCAAACGTTTCACTTGTAAAAAATAAAGTATGTTGTAACAAATACTGATAGAGGATATAAATGTTAATGTTGATTTAGTGAATTCAAATATATCGATCTGGAAAAATTTGTTACTTAATTTTTTGCGTAATACTGGTGAAAGTGAATCTAAAGTGGGAAGAAATCTGGTCCTCCATTTGTGTGTTTTTTTAATTGTTTACAGCGGCCATTATAACGGAGTTGAAATATCGGAATTTATATTTTACGAGGGTGGTCTGAAAAATTCTAAGCCTAAATATATAAAACCAATTTGATATTTACCAAATCATTTTTATTGGGCAATATAGTCCCCCTGAACACTGATACACTTTGTCCAACGGTGTTCCAAGTTCATTATACCATCCCTGAAGTGGCTTTCTGAAAGGCCTGCAAAATATCCATCTATAGCTGCAATCACCTCTTCATTTGAATAAAAACGCTGACCAGTAAGAAAGTTTTTGAGTTTTGGGATTAGATAGAAGTCGGAGGGAGCCAAATCTGGGGAATAAGGTGGATGCTGCAACACGTCGTAGTGCAGATCTCTTAATTTTCCCATTGCCAAAAGACTCTTGTGGACAGGTGCATTGTCCTGATGAAAGATGATTTTCTTCTTCCTCAAAATGGGCCTTTTCTCACGAATTTTTTCATCCAGAATGTCTAAAAGATCGGAATAGCATTGTACAGTTATTGTTTTACACTTTTCAAGGTAATCAATGAACAAAACAACTTTAGAATCCCAAAAACTGATGCCATCACCTTCTCTGCCGTTGGAACCGACTTGGCCTTCTTTGGACGTGAACAACCAGTTTCTGTCCTCTGCTTAGACTGCAGTTTTGATTCTGCCGTGTAGTGGTGAACCCATGTCCCATCCATAGTTATGAATCGATGTAAAAAATCAGTTTTATTTTTGTTGAAACGCTCCAAACACTGTTCAGAATGTCTCATGCGGATGCGCTTTTGATCAACAGTGAGCAAATGCGGCACCCATCTTGCACAACGCTTCTGCATATGCAATACTTCATGCAAAATGTGTCCCACATGTTCTTTTGATATCCCTATGGTCTCAGCAATCTCACAAACTTCTATTCGTTGATCATCCAAAACCATATCATGCACTTTCTGGATGATTTCTGGAGTTGTTGCACTTTTCGGACGTCCTTCGCGTTCATCATCTTCGAGACCGCTACGGCCATGTTTGAACTCAGCAGCCCATTTCTTAACTGTCGAATATGAAGGAGAAGAGTCCTCACACACTTTTAAAAATCTTCCATGGATCTCGGATGGCGTTAAACCTTCTTTTACAAATAATTTTACAACTGCACGATACTCGATTTTTTCCATCTCTGGTAAAACTCCGCACCGCGCCTTCATCAAACAACTGTACAGACCAAACTAAAACGTAGAATGAATTGCAATTTCTTGCAGGCATGTCTGGTACTTGCACCAACTTGCACGAAAAAAATCACATGGGTAGTGCTGCCATCTATGGTCGAGGCCGAGAACTTCTCAGACAGCCCTCGTATAGTTGTCAGTAACGGCAATCAATCTCCCTTAACATCCATTTTTGCTCTATGCATATTCTTACTTTAATCAATTATACTGCATTTTATCTATAAAGCCTCTTTGTAGTTAAGCTCGTTTCTCCCACTAATTTTCCCCCAATTATCCATTCAGCCCTCATCATCATCGTGACGTGGAGTCTTCTGTCTTCCCGTGACTCCAGGTCTTAAACATGACCGTCAGTGATCTAGATTCTTGACGATTTCAAAATCGTGTCTGAGTGTGTCAAATACAGGAGTTGGAGAAGGTGCAAAGAAAGGCTACTAGATTTGTGTCTGGAATTTACCACAGAACACAATGAGTGACTCGCATGTTGAGGCATTTGGAATGGGATTCATTGGAAGACAGTATGAGGGTGAAGAGAGTCTTTGAACTGCATATTTGCTGCGATGAAGCGTGTAAGAATTAAAAGTAATGCATGGAAGGGAAAAGATGACCATGACCACAAGCTTGCACTCGATTTCAGGCACAAGGGCTTCGGAAGACTTTCTTTTGTAGTGAAGGGCAGGGGCTGATCCAGGATTTTTTTTTGGGGGGGGGGTGAGGGGGTGGGGGGCTTGAGCGGACTTTGGTTTGGGGGGGGCTAGGCTTTAGTGAATTTTGGTTCAGAGGGCATGCGTTCAGTGGATTTTGGTTTTGTGGGGGGGGGGGGGGCTTGAGTCGGCAAGAAGGTAGTATTTATAGCCTCCTCGGGCCTCAAATCCGTAGAGCTAAAAAAAGAAAAGGTCTCAAAACTACAATGTCAGGGGTGGACCTAGATAGTTTGGAGGGGGCTTGAGCCCCCTAGCCCCCCCCCTGGATCTGCCCCTGGGGAAGGGGATCAGTTATTGGAATAAATTACCAAGAGAAATGATGAATAATTCACCAAAAACGTTGAAAGAATTGTAAGTTGAAATTAGTGGGTGCAGCAAAGGGGGGAAAATGGGGGCAGTTCTGTCATTACCGTGGGGCTACCATTCTTGTAGGACCCGACGAAAAAATTTAAAATTAAGTTTTCGAGCTATAGCTTGTTAAAAATCAGTTATAGGTATAGTTTCTTGTGCTGTTGGTGACGTTTCTTCTGCACCAGGCCGCATTTAAACCTAACCTACAACCGCTAGGAAGAAAATAAAACTCCTATAGTGCATTTCCATCGTGTAGATATACTGGCTTTGGTGAATTTTATTTTTCTGGTCCAGACCAGATCTCACCCTCTCCTCCGAGACAATATCTCGAAAACTAAGCGATATACAGGGTGTCCAGAAAAGGACTCCCTGATTTCAAAATTAAATATCTCGAAAACAAAGATCGACAGAGGAATGCAGTAAACGGTATGTTTATCATGACAGCTGTAAGAAGTGTATACAGCAGTGTGAAATAATAGTTACAAAAGCTGCTAACAGATCTTTGTTTTCGAGATATTTAATTTTGAAATCAGGGAGTCCTTTTCTGGACACCCTGTATTTACTTTCACTTTGTCTCATCGAGTTACACAAGAATACATCAACAAATTGTAGCGCCACGGTTATTGTATAATCCCAAACCAGATGTGGAGGGAACTTGCCACCATAGCGATTACATTAAATTATTGGTGTTCTGAGTGCAGTGGCGACCGTATGTCGGCGCCGGAGTTACTCACCCATCGCACAGTGGGCGGCGTCGCTGGCGGCTCAGAGAGGAATGAGGAATGAGGACCATCCGCAGCCTCAATGCCACTGATAAGGAAACACGAGGAGAGGAGCGGTACAGCTGCCCAGCTCAGACAACAACCAGGGCGAGCAGGAGCCGCAAATCACAGCGTTCAGCAGTAGATAAAATAATAATTAGTTTTGAATATTTGGTTGCGTAGTACGAGACCCGCATTTTGAGTATCAAATACAGGAGTTGGAGAGGGTTCTAGATTTTTTCCTGGAAATTATCGCAGAATGCAATCAGTAACGGATATGATAAAGGAGCTGGAATGGGATTCATTGCAAGACAGGAGGAGGATGAGGAGGGTCATGGGAGTATACAGTACCTATATTGGCGATAAAACTAGCAAGAATTAAAAGTAAAGTATGGAAGAGAAAAGATGACCATGACTACAAGCAGGCACAAGGGTGTAAAAAGATTCTCTTTTTTTATGTGGGGGTGTCAGGTATTGGAATGATTTACCAAAACTGTTGAAAGAATTTAAAGTTGAATTTTGTAGAGGGAAAATATAGGTGGGTGCAGGAAAGTGGGAAGATGGGTGTGTAGGGATATTGCCACCGGAGCGTGCACTCCATTACAATTTTAATTAAATAGTATAGAGTGGAATGTTTCAAATATTTTGGAAGCCGTATTGAAGAAAATGGAGGGAACAGGATGGGAATAAACAAAAGAGGAAGATGTAAAAGTATTAGAGGTCTGATATGGAGTAGGGATGTCCCAAAAAACAGTAAAGAGGCAATTTATAAAACATATTTTGTGGCAATTTTGACGTATGGGGCAGAAAGGAGAAGACAAAGGGAGAGTAAAATCTGTGGAAATGAAATTTCAGAGAAGTAGAGTAGGAGTAACAAGAAGAGACAGAATATGGAATGAGAGAATCAGGGAGATGATAAAAGGAAGAGCCGGTACAACAAAGAATTGAAAAATTTAGGCTACAGTGGTACGGGCATGTAATGAGAATGGGCGAGGAGAGGCTACCAAGGAAGATGCTGGACATGGAGCTGAAAGGGAAGAGACCTAGAGGAAGACCGAGGGACAGATGGATGAAAGGTGTTAAGAAATGTGTGGAGGAAAGAGGAGGAAATTGGGCGTCAGTGGAAGAAGAGAAATGGTGGTTAGACAGGAAGCGCTGGCGAGGCTTTTGTTCCCAGCAGACCCGGCCAGGGGATGGAAGCTGTCCTAGATGATGATGATGATGATATTATAAACTCTACCAGTATTTTGTTCTATGGTCTTGGGAAATATAGGCATAACTGCGTAAAACGCACTGTTATTATAATACTGACAAAGATTTATGCGCAATTACGGTAAAGTCAAAAACTAAACGGTCTTCTCGGATTTCACTTGGCTCTCTTTTAATTATAACTAGAAGATAATGGTACTATAGTAGCCGAAAACAAGACACGCCCTTATACAGGCTGTTACAAAAAGGTACGGCCAAACTTTCAGGAAACATTCCTCACACACAAACAAAGAAAATATGTCATGTGGACATGTGTCAGGAAACGCTTACTTTCCATGTTAGAGCTCATATTGTGGACGGCTGTGATACAATACGCCATTCTCCAGGGCTGCATCAGCGCATCAGGGATTCCATGCGACGGAGGGTGGATGAATGTATCCTCGCTAACGGAGGACGTTTTGAACATTTCCTGTAACAAAGTGTTTGAAGTCACGCTGGTACGTTCTGTTGCTGTGTGTTTCCATTCCATGTTTAATGTGATTTGAAGAGAAGTAATAAAATGAGCTCTAACATGGAAAGTAAGCGTTTCCGGACACATGTCCATATAACATATTTTCTTTGTTTGTGTGTGAGGAATGTTTCCTGAAAGTTTGGCCGTACCTTTTTGTAACACCCTGTATGTAAGCTGCGACTTTATCTACAAACTACATAAATACAAAATTCCCGATTATATAATACACTTAATAAATTCCTATCTAGAGGACAGAAATTTTTTTATCAAATATGAGAGCGAGACCAGTACATTAAGGCAAATCGAAGCTGGAGTGCCGCAGGGTAGTGTCCTAGCACCTATTTTATACTGCCTATACGTCAATGATTTGCCGCATATGGAGGGCAGCCATGTCCGCCTATATGCTGATGACGCCACAAAAACCTACAGTACGCTGCACGAAAACTGCAGCGTCACCTAGAGCTACTTACCCAATGGTGCAATTTATGGAAAATAAAAATTAATGCCACAAAAAGCCAAGCCATCATTTTCACCAAGAAACAAAAACTACCAAGATACAAATTGCACACGGAGGCAAGCGACATCGAATGGCAAACCGAAATTAAGTACCTTGGGCTGCGATTAGACAAACAGCTGACGTGGAGGTCCCACATAGATGCAACAAAGAAAAAAGCGAAAGCAAAACTTACCAATCTCTACAGTACCTTGGGCTGCGATTAGACAAACAGCTGACGTGGAGGTCCCACATAGATGCAACAAAGAAAAAAGCGAAAGCAAAACTTACCAATCTCTACAGTACCTTGGGCTGCGATTAGACAAACAGCTGACGTGGAGGTCCCACATAGATGCAACAAAGAAAAAAGCGAAAGCAAAACTTACCAATCTCTACAGTACCTTGGGCTGCGATTAGACAAACAGCTGACGTGGAGGTCCCACATAGCTGCAACAAAGAAAAAAGCGAAAGCAAAACTTACCAATCTCTACCCAATCCTAAGAGGTGATGGTATAAGGACAGGAACAAAGCTACTCATCTATCGTGCGATTGTCCAGCCGACATTCTTGTACGGCTCCGAAATATGTAGAATGGCTGCCGACTGCCACATCAAAAAGCTGCAGGCACTGGAGAACAGAGCCCTGCGTGGTATTTATTGTTGGTGCACCCAGCTATTTACCAAATTGGAGAATCCGACAGAATCTCCATTTTGACCCACTATCAGCTACCATAAAATCAGCTTCTGGCAAATTTTACTTTCGCTGCGAAAACTCAAGACACCCTGAGATCGCTGCAATTGGAACCGACCCAATTGAACTAGTACCACATAGGCATCCCAAACAAACGATAAACAGACAATTTCCCTTCTAACAACCAAACTCTCCCCACCCCCACTAGTTATAAATAGGCGCACTCAGCATGTAAATAGGCCCCTTTGAAAACAAACAGCATAATCACTCACCCTCCATTAGCTATAAGTAGGAATAGGTAAAAATAGTGTTAGGCATAGTTAAGTCCTAAATTGTTAAAGAAAAAATCCTCCATTAGCTGTAAGTAGCTAATAAGGTTGTAAATACATAATATAATATAAATTATCGCACCATTAGTCTAACATCACATGCTTCAAAATTACTGACCAGAATAATATACAGAAGTATGGAAAGGGTAGTAGAAGAGATAGTAGGTGAAGATCAGTTTGGGTTCAGGAAAAATCGCGGTACAAGGGAAGCAATTCTGTCTTCAAGGTTAATACTTGAAGGGTGGATCAAGAAAAACAAAGATACTTTTATGGCATTTGTTGATTTAGAAAAAGCTTTCGAAAATGTTAGGTGGGACAAGATGTACAAAATTTTAAAGAAGTCAAGTCTTAAATATCGATATAGAACAATACTCTATAAACTATATAAGAATCAAGTGGCCGTAATAAAAGTAGAGAATCACGACAGACATGCATCAGTTAAAAAGGGTGTGAGACAAGGTTGTAGTCTATCCCCGTTAATATTCGACTTGTATGTAGAAGAAGCAATGAAGAAAGACAAAGAAAAATTTCCATGTGGCATAAGTTTTCAGGGAGAAAAAATCAGTATGCTACGATTTGCTGATGACATTGTCTTGTTAGCAGAGAGGGCTGAGGATATTGAGAAGTTACTGAATGGCATGAACAAAATACTGAAGGAAGATTTTGGACTGAATATAAATCAAAGCAAGACAAAAGTGATGAAATGTAGCAGAAATGATACCAATACTAGCAGATTAAATATAAAAATAGGATCTGATGCAATAGGAGAAGTGAGTGAGTTCTGTTACTTGGGAAGCAAAATTACAACCGATGGCCGAAGCAGGAATCATGTTAAAAGCAGAATAGCACTAGCAAAAAGAGCCTTCATGAAAAAGAGAAACCTTTTAGTTTCAAATATTGATCTAGGAATTAGAAAGAACTTCTTAAAACTATATGTGTGGAGCACAGCACTTTACGGTAGCGAAACATGGACTTTAGGAATACCGGAAAGAAAGAAACTTGAAGCATTTGAAATGTGGTGCTACAGAAGAATGCTGAAAATTAGGTGGACAGACAAAGTAAGAAATGAACGAGTTTTGGAAATGATGGGTGAGAAAAGAAGTTTATGGAAGAAGCTTACAGGAAGAAGAGACAGGCTGGTAGGTCATATTTTGAGACATGCTGGATTGGTTAATTTGTTAATGGAGGGAACAGTTGATGGTAAGAACTATAGAGGTAGACAGAGATTAGAATATATGAAGCAGATAATTGATGACGTGGGTTGTAAGGGGTATGTAGAAATGAAGAGGTTAGCACAGGATAGGAAGGGATGGAGGATTGCATCAAACCAGTCGAAAGACTGACGACAGCAGAAAAAAAAAAAAACCCTACAAGATCTAGATCAGCTCAGCTCAAATTAAGATAAATACATTCAGGACAGCCTCAATAACTAGATTCAGATATTAGCAATAGGGCACCCTGGCGCTAAGGACGACATGCAGATTATGTCTGCGACATATCATGATGGATGGATGGATGGACGCTGAACGGTGCTCCTGTTCGACCTGGTTGAGCCTGTGTGTACCCCTCCTCTCCCCGTCGCTCCTTATCAGTGGCATTGAGGCTGCGGATGGTCTTCATTCCTCATTCCTCTCTGAGCCGCCAGCGACGCCGTCCACTGTGCGATGGGTGAGTAACGTTGAGCGCCGCCATACGGTCGCCACTGCACTCGGAACACGAACAATTTAATTTAATTGCAATGGAGCGCACTCTATGGTGGCAATTTCCCTGTACACCAGTTTTTCCTCCTTTGCTGCACTGTACCAACGCACTTTAGCCCTCTCCAAATTTAAACTTTAAATTATTTGAACGTTTTTGGTAAATTACTCTCTTGGTAACTTTTCCAACCCCCTAACCCCTTACCTGAAAATAGAATTTTCCTACACCTTTGTGCCTAAAATCGAGTGCAATCTTTTCCCTTCCATGCATTACTCTTCATTTTTACACCAATATATTCCCATACCTCATCACCAACATTCATACACCTTGTACACTCCCATTGCCCCCTTCACCCTTCTCCTATCTTCCAATGGACCCCATTCCAGCTCTCTTTTTATATTACACTATTATTGCGTTCTGTGGTAATTGCCAGAGCAGCCCTTCTTTTCACCCCCACCAATTCCTGTATTTGATACCCTCAGATACAGTTTTGAAATCGTAAAAAACAGAGATCACTGACTTAGGTGATTAAGATCTGGAATCACAGGAAGAAACGAGGGGGGGAGGCGGTAGAGAAAAGAATATATATGGCCTACGATGATGATGAGGTCTGAATAGATAATGGGAGAAAAATTAGTAGGAGTAGGTGGAAAGGAAGAAATAGGCTTAACTACAACGTGGTTTATTATTTATTATTACTCCGCAATTCACTAAAATTGTGTGGCGGAGGGTGCATTGCACCTACCCGAAAGGGTAATAGTTTGGAAGGGATACTTGCTAGATAAAATAAAGTATAGTTGTTTATAGTTAGAATACGTATAATGCAAAAATGTTTTTGAAGGTAGATTGATTGCCTTGATAGACAACTGATTATAAAATATAGATTCCGATATTACAACTCCGTTATAAAGAACAATTGAAAAAACAAAAATGGAGGACCAGATTTCGTCTCACTTTAGAATCACTTTCGCCAGTTTTATTGAAAACGTTAAGTAAATTTTTTTTCGAGATCTGTGTATTTAACTTCACTAAATCAACATTAACATTTATATCCTCTATCGCTTTGTTACTACATACTTTCTTTTTTTACAAGTGAAACACTTGCATAATTACCATAATAGGGCTAAAATATTTTTAATCTAATTTACAGATATTAAATCCTTAGTAACAGTCTCGTCGCAAAAGTTCACATTGCATGTAGTGTCAGAATAAAGCTACGTTCATTTTATTTAGATACAAATTTTCCTCGGGAAACTATGCCCTGAGCCTTGTATCGAGCGGCTCGATTATTCCGTATAACCTGACTTTTGTGTGATACCTGTCATAAAAGTTGCCATAAAGCGTTATCGGCAATTGCTTCAATAGTTGATTGCAGATACCGAGACATTTAATTTATCTGCAATGGAGCGCACACTCCGACGGATATTCCCTACCCACCAATCCTCACCTTTTCCTGCACTCACCCATATTTTCCCTCAGTAAATTTCAACTTTAAATTGTTGTAACGTTTTTGGTAAATTATTAATCATTTGTCTTGGTAACATTTTCCAATCTCTGACACCGTTGGGTTTAAAAAATCCTAATAATTTCTCAGGGGCTGTGTAACCACTGCGCTTGTTACCAATATTTCTGCTCCATATTCCTCTATTATATCGAGTGTTACAAAAAAAAATGTATACACACTTTTAAAGGTCATAGAGAGTTCGTTTTCACACTTGAGAGGATAAAATTTGGTACAAAGGTAGTGTGATGTTTGCTCAATAGGTGGCAGCAAGCTAGGGCCGTGACGCGGGCAGCGGTGCTTAACTGATATCAACATGGCGGAAGTACGGTTGAACTTTGAAGAGCGTAAGCAATTGTTGAAGTGGTACTGGAAATTTGAGAATGTGGCTGCTGTCCAGAGACAGTGGAGACGTGAGTTTGGTACAGATCCACCTACACGGTTAACAATTACCCGTATACGTGACAAATTCGAGCTGCATGGAACAGTGTGTGATGTACTCAAAGGCCGATCAGGGCGACCTCGCACAGCTACGAGCGACGAGTCCTCGGCTGCGGTACTGGAACGCTTTCAGCAGTCGCAATGTGCGCGTGAGAGTGGTGTAAGTCATGTCAGCGTGCTACGCATTCTGAAGAAAGGCAAGTTTAAAGTGTACATTCCCAGACTGGTGCAACAGTTAAACGACGACGACTCAGATCGTAGGTTACAATTTTGTGAATGGTTTCGGGACATGGTTAACAATGTTCCGGGATTTGTGGGGAATGTGGTTTGGTCAGATGAAGCACAGTTCAAGCTCAATGGAACTGTCAACAGACACAATTGTGTGTACTGTGCTGACAGTAATCCCCACATCACAGTGGAAACGGCTGTGAATTTGCCTGGTGTAAATGTGTGGTGCGGATTGACTCGTAGGGGACTCATTGGTCCTTTCCGTTATGAAGGTACTTTAACCGGTGAACTTTATCTGAGAATGCTTAACGATTCAATTTTACCTGCCATTCATGAACTGTACGGTAATGAGAGGATTTATTATCAACAAGATGGCGCCCCTGCGCACTACCATAGGGATGTAAGAGCATACCTTGATCTACATTTTCCAGAGAATTGGATAGGACGCATGGGTCCAATCGAGTTTCCTGCGCGTTCTCCAGATCTAACACCGTTGGACTTTTACTTATGGGGATCAGTGAAAGACCAGGTGTACAGAAGAAAACCAGATAACCTGAACTAACTTTGGGATGAGATTAGAACAGTGTGCGCAGATATCCCACTGGAAACTTTAGCGGTAGTTACCGAATCAGTCGCAACCCGTGTTCAGAAATGCATTGATGCAGAAGGCCATCACTTTGAACACTTAACATAAACATTTACCCCAGAAAGTGTATTGGAAACTTCAAACAGACTTATAATCTTACTTTCAGGCTAACAAACATTTTGTATGAAAAGGTTTCCATATGTTTTTTCTTCTCCTGAAGTGTGTATACATTTTTCTATAACACTCGGTATATTTGTCACTAATAACTAGATTTTCCATTAATGCTTCAGTTCATCCCAAAACACATCAGAACAAACGTTTCTTAGTCCACTTGCTGTCCTTAGCACCATGTGCGTAACGTCTGATGTGCGGAACATACACTGCATTTACATTTACAATTAAATATCATGGCTTTATTATTCATTAAATATTACTCACAATGTATGAGGTGTGACAAAAGTAATGAGATTGATAGCACTGCTAGCTATCTGGTAACGCTTTGTCTCACGATCTGCTCACCCCTTACACATGCTCAGTCCGAATTTCAACTCCGTTCAGCCAACACATTATAACTCGATACAAAATTTGCTTGGTTGAGCTGTGCTCTAATATCGTGACTTCAAAGCCTTGTAGCGAGCGGCTTGATTATTCCCTATAGCCGGATTTTTATGTAAAACCTGCGATAAAACTTGTCATAAAGTGTTATCTGTAATTGCTTTTATAGTTAGATCAGATAATAAGACATTGGATGGCTTCAGAAACTCCTATTTTTTATTTTTTTTATTTAATTTAATTGCAATAGAGCACAGGCTCCGGTGGCAATTTCCCTACTCACCCAACTTCCCGCTATCCTTCACTCACCTACATTTGCCCTCTACAAATTTTAACTTTAAATTCTTTTAACGTTTTCGGTAGATTATTCATCATTCCCCTTTATAACTCATTCCAATCCCTGACACCCTTACCTAAAAAAGAAAATCTTCCCACACCCTTGTACCTGAAATCGAGTGCCAGCTTGTGGTCATGGTCATCTTTTCCCTTCCATGAACTACTTTTCATACCTACTGCAATATCTTTCCATGCCTCATCGCCAGTATACGCCCTGTACACTCCCATTACCCTCCTCATCCTCCTCCTGTCTTGCAATGAATCCCATTCCAGCTCCTTTATCATATCTGTCACTGATTGCATTCTGCGATAATTTCCAGAAACAAATCTAGCAGCCCTTCTTTGCACCTTCTCCAACTCCTGTATTTGATACTCAAAATGTGGGTCCCATACTACACTACCATATTCGAGCAATGGTCTGACCAAAGTTTTGTAACCCAGTTCCTTTACTTCTCTCGTGCATCCCCTCATCACTCTCTCCAACAAGTGCAGAATTTTGAAACCTTTTCCTACCACCTGTCCAATGTGTCCTGCCCAGTTAGGTTTGTTATCAAATGTAATGACAAGATACTTACATTTCAAGTCTTCAGCAATCAATTCTTCCCCCACCTTATATTCATAATTAACCTTTTGTTTTTTATTTGTGCATCTAATAAGCTGACTCTTCTTTGCATTTATCTTCATCCCATGTTTACCACCCCAACTAGATATCCTGTCCAGATCACCCTGCAACTCCTAATCGTTTATTCTGGTGCGGTGCGACCAGTTGCGTAGCTGGGTCAACTAGGGCCCAGGTGCAAAAAATTATTTTGGGTCCTCAGGCTTTTTTTTTTAGTTCTACCAAGCCCATTTGCCCTAAAGGCCAGTGGGCCCTCTGAACTGCGCTTATGGGCCCCCTGAGGTGCGCTCCGGGCCCCCTGAGTGCGGGGGTCCCGGTGCACTGCACCGCCTAGTCCTTTGGTAGCTACCCCCCTGAGTGTAACTACGCTTGTTACCCCATTTTATGCTCCATGTTTCTAAGTTATATATTTGTTATTGAATAATAATGATTTTGGATTAATACTTCTGTTTATCTATAATCGCAACACAGTTTTTGACTCCACTCTCTGTCCTTTGCACGAATAGTTACTTCGAGGCTGCAAAACATTGTTGAATCATGGGTAACATACACTGCTAATGTTTATATTTAAATTTAAATATCATGGCATTATTGTATGCTTGTAATCATTAATCATAACGATCTCATTCACATATGAGGCTTCATCACTTCTTTCTCAAGAATCACTGTTTACCAAAGATAAATTTCATGAAGAGAATCATCCTTGCGAATATAATTTAAATTTTATTACAGATGAATTCCTGTCTATCTTGACTGCAGTTCCATGGAAAGTGGTATCATAAAAATCCTTTTGGGCCTTCCGTTTATACGCAAGTTTACAGTCAACGGCACAAAATAATTATTTTTTTGCAACTTTTATACTTAACGTCTACTAAAATCAAGAAGTTTGTTATAAACTCTAAAGTTATTTAAATTGAAACTGGCTTCAACACAAAAATTTATTTTGGTATTCGGATTCTTAAGTGAATGAATGCTGAAAAACTGTGTTTGGCATTAGAAACGACGCAGTTAATAATTAGCAGCAATAGCCATGTAATGTATAATTGTATGGAAGTTGAGTACCGTGTTTATTTGTGAAGTGACCCATACCGTTAAATACAAAAGGATAGAGAGATATTCATTTTCTATGGCTCCCTGAAGTCACTACAGTCAAATGCGTGGATAATTCCTTTATAAACGCTACGATTGATTTTCATTCATAAATCAACTCAGTATGAACTTCACAATCAGAGTCTACACAAGTACATTGTCAATGACTTTTCCTATAATCTGAGTACTCGATAAGACAAAACTGCGTGCACGTGGTGCTAACC
Organism: Vandiemenella viatica; assembly: GCA_031002005.1. Lineage (NCBI taxonomy): Eukaryota > Metazoa > Arthropoda > Insecta > Orthoptera > Morabidae > Vandiemenella > Vandiemenella viatica. Next base: position 6,774,685 of record JARYHS010001113.1, on the reverse strand, counting down.
AAGCCACCTCCAGGTTCCTATCATACTTTCTTCCCCTGACAGTCTCCCCTATAATGTATCTTCGTATAAAGAAATCAAAGGACAGCTTCTCACACTGTGCTTTGCAAATTGTCGCCCAAAAGAGTTGTTGCTAACTGTATTCTGGAAAGTGGTCTTTCCGCCTGGCGGTGGCAACATCAGACTCTTGCCTTAGCTGCTGTTAGTAAGACAGCCCACATAGCATGCCGTGTGACTACCACCACAGTTATAACACTTAGGAGCGGTATCCACTTTCTTGCCCCAAACCGCAAGCATCGCATTCTACCGCTATAGTTCCTGATACATGGCCATAGGGTAGACTGCTATAGCACTACTCGACAGCCACTTGTGGTTCCCTGTGCCATCCTTGGTACTCAAGATTCGTTCTACATCTTATGGCCTGATACAGGATCTGCCATCTGACCTGCAACTGTTTCGGAAAATCCTGGGAAGGTGTAGGTGACATTACTCTCCTTCTGGTGAAGATGTGTGTCCCCCGAGCAACCGTTTACGGCTCCCTGTCAAGTAACTTGAATTTGGATGCTATTACTTTCAGCTTGTCATACTGAAGTTCCACAATCTCGTGGATCCGCAAGAATGCATGGTAGCGTATATCCTTCCAAAAAAAAGATAACAGAGGTCTATTCACAACAGACCAAAGTCTCTCAGCTAGGATAAGTCAATTGCCATCATCGAGATCTATACTAAGACAGACTAAAATCGTGAAATATCCTCAGATCTGAGAGTGTACGTGGGATGATCGTCATCAAGGCTTTATTAAATAGTTGGGAAACTCCTGTTATTGATGCACTTCCCTACTGAGATCAGCTAGATAGATCATTTTATCGCGATTGTAGAGTTTTCTGGGTTGCCTTTCTGGGTTGCCACCCCCATAGATTAACGTTCGTGCCATCGACCGAGTGTGAGCTCGTGATAATAGGGGCGTGATAGATATTTCCTGTCCCTCCATCTTTTGCTTAATTTGAGTTCTGATGATTTTGATCAGTGTTGCCGAGGAAGCTATAGTTAATTAAATATTTTTAGATTTTCACTGCAAAGTAAACCTGCATTCTTCCTAGAATGGACGAGCATTTACTTGGGAAATGACGGGAATCGTAATGCACTACTTTATTTTAGAGGTATTCTTTACAACTCTATAATAGTCCAGTCTCTGTACACGAACGCTGTTCTGTCCAAATTAAGCGGAACAGGTAATGTGCTTACTACTAGCTTTAGTTTTACTGAATTGTGCGAAGTTAATTTGCTGTTGGTCCCCCAAGGTATATGTGTATCAAACTGAGAATTTCCGAGTGGATAAATGGAAGTCTCTATTCATTGAGATATGGAGGAGGGGGTACAAGCAAGGAACAATACTCACGTGTAGACGTTACCAAGAATCATTTGTAAATACTCTCTGCAAGCAGAACTAGCCAAGTAGGAAACAGACTACCATGAGGAGTAAATTTCAATCGTTCCTTTCCCCAGTATATTTTCCAGGAATTTCTACTTAAAGAGTGTTTACGACAAAAACTCTTCTCATTATCAGCGTCAGCATATCTCAGAATCATCAAAGAAGAGGAAATCAATAGTCAGAATGTAACGAAGACAGCTTCCACTGAGGAAGATTATAAGAAGTAAGACAGCAGTACTGTTGACAACGAAATAACAATCAACAATTGCATGTTAGAAGATGTACCGTCTCCTTGGAGAGCCTGTCCGACCAATGTTTTACTTGCCAGAGCAGTAATCCATCAATTTTCTGCTATTGTGCCTTGTCTGACATGAAGTCTGCAGCAAAGATGGCTGAAGAAAATGACATCCAGTACAAAGTTTAATAACGTTCAACACAATATAACCAATTCATTCGAAGAGAATTGCAATGTTGTATTCCACCAAAGGATGGCAGAATAGCCCAGGTTGAAAACAAGGAGCAACCTGCACTGATACATCAGCAAAGCTAAACATGTAAAATATTCAGGCATTACGCATGTTAATGCAAAAGCACAAAGCGGTGCATGCATTGTGTTGGCTGCCACAGAGCAGGCAGCTGCGGTGGACATCACTTCGCTTGTTGTGGTGGCTGTCCTGCATGGAAGCGATACCCTCCCAGCAGCCTAGTGAAAGCACTACATGATTGCCACAACCAGGTCGCAACGACTGAAAAATCCAAAACCTGTACAGGTGACAATCACTCAGTAGCCAGAGACTGCGGTATTTAGGCTGTGCGGCGCCTAGTGTCATGACCTCCAAGTAAACATTAAGGCATGCAAACGCCGCACACAAGGCCAAAACACCTGTTGCAGCTGCATCCCATCAAGAAACAACTAGGAAGCCAACACGTCAGGCGAGATCGGCAAACAAAGTGATGTCATGCCTGTAAAGCAGCAACGATTCAGGATGACAGCCGGCAGAGACAAGCGGGCTCCTGATGAAGCTCATTAGCGCCGTGTGCTACAAACAACAGCAAAACAAAGTACACGAGTAAATCAATCTAGATGATAGCAAACTTTATAAAACAAGAACAAGTTGTATAAATCTGTCAAATTGCATGCCTGGATTTCTAGAAATCAGTGAGGAAATGTTGAGTCAACTGTGGCGTTAGTGGGTCAAATCAGCAAGAATTGCGTATATGAAGGAGGAGGACATCGGGTAGCAAGGGAGACAGCGGTTGGTCGAATTTCGTCGGTCGGATTTGGTAGGCGGACGTCGCACAGAAGTTATCGCCTTCCGGGGCCTGAACACGGGACTCCGAAGCCTCGCCACTGCCTCTCCATCTGATCTCCTCTAATCCTGTAAGAATCTTTATGTATATCTATTGGGCCGTAGTACCGTTCTATTGTACATAACCAAGGCTCTGTATCTTCATTATTGTTCCTTTCTATGAAAGAGTTGTAAATATACTTCCGCATATTCAACCACTGTTTTATTAGTAGCAGTAATAGAAGCATGCACCCCCGCGCTATAGGCCGACCATAACAGCTGTTAGCTCCCTCCGAGTAGTCAAACTACTCGACTAAATGTTCCCTCAAGTATCTACTCAATGTCACAAGTCCCTCGGGGGACGGCAGATATTCCTGATTACCAGTGGAAGTTACCTGAGCACTGCTGGTAGAGTCTGTGGACGCGTCTCCATGAATTATAAGAGAGCAGGAACGCGACAAATTGATGAAGCATTGCTACACGAAAATCATCTCTTAGCCCTGAAAACAGATTAAGCAATTAAGAAAATAATTTAAAATAAATATTTTTAAAAATATTTGGGAGATATACAACTACTTAATTGAGATTCAAAATGTGACAAAAAATGTTAACTGGAATTTCAAAAAAAAATTAAATGATGATATAAGCATAGAATGTAGGTTTTACAGCGGCATGCCCCTTGCTTTTAGCCAAGCGAATAAAACAATAGAAAAAGTAAAGTTAATTATGTGGATGCAGCTGACGACAATTAGTGTTTTGAAGAAATTACGAGGGTCGTTTGAAAAGTCCATGCAAAAAAAAAAAAAACTACTTACGTGTTTGGGTAAACCTTTTTTATTTTTCGACATTTAAGGATTATACACTTCGTCCAACGATGTTCTAGTTCGTTGATCCCTTCCAAATAATAGGATTTGTCCAAGTCTGCAAAATATCTATTAGTGTGTGCAATCACCTCCTCGTTTGAATCAAATCTTTGTCCCGCCAGCCATTTCTTCAAATTGGGGAACAAATAGTAGTCCGAGGGAGCCAACTCTGGAGAATAGGGGGGATGTGAAACGAGTTGGAATTCTATTTTCATCGATTTTGCGACCACAACCGCTTAGGCGTGTGCTGGTGCGTTGTCGTGATGGAAAAGGACTTACTTTTTTTTTTTTTTTTTTTTTTTTTTTTTTTTTTTTTTTTTTTTTTTTTTTTTTTGCAACTCGGTTTTCAAACGGTCCAGTAACGAAGAGTAATATGCACCTATAACTGTTTTACTCTTTTCCAGATAGTCGATGAGGATTATTCCTTGCGAATCCCAAAAGACAGTCGCCATAACCTTTCCGGCCGAAGAAACGGTCTTAGCATTTTTTGGTGCAGATCCTTCCTTGGTAACACATTGTTTAGATTGTTGTTTGGTCTCAGGAGTATAGTAATGTATCCATGTTTCATCCACAGTGACAAAACGAAGCTTAAAGTCCTCCGGATTCTTCTGGAACAGCTGCAAACCATCCTTGCAACACTTCACACGATTCCGTTTTTGCTCAAGGGTCAGCAATCGCGGCACCCATCTTGCGGATATCTTTCTCATATCCAAATGTTTATGCAAAGTATTATGTACCCATTCAGTCGAGACGCCCACAACACTAGCAATCTCACGCACCTTAACTCTTCTGCCATCCATCACCATATCATGGATTTAATCGTTGATTTCTGGAGTCGTAACCTCCAAGGCCGTCCAGAACGTTCAGCGCCACTTGTGCCCATATGGCCAGTCAGAAAATTTTGAAACCACTTGTAAACTGTTCTAATCGAAGGTGCAGAGTCGCCATAATGTTTATCAAGCTTCTCTTTAGTCTCCTGAGGCGCTTTGCCTTTCATAAAGTAATGTTTATTCACCACAGGAAATTCTTTTTCGTCCATTTCTTGAAAATCACTCGACTTCGTTGATTCACACGAATGCCAAACACAAAGAAATATACCAATATGGCTGAAACTGAGTGTGCGTTAATTCAAGAGATGCTACTAAGGAAACATGACCTCGATACACGCCAGTGGTGCCATCTCTCGGGCTTTCCACGGACTTTTCAAACACCCCTCATATCACTGTGTACAGGTATTAATGTTTTCTCGTCCTCTCATAAAATAGCAAATTGCAAGGTTTATGTCTTCTGCTTTTCCTTTACTTTCCAACAAGCCATTATGTTTTCCTGGCTTTCTAATGAAGCAGGAAAATTAATGTGCTGACATCTGAAATAAATTTGCAACAAATCTTTAAAAATAAATCGAAATTCTTGTTGTTGTATTATGTTAGTGTTCAATATTTTTTTATTTCCTGATTTTACATAGCCTACTACGTTGTTACATAAAGTAGTGATATGTGTGGTTACAACTAAGGACTCAGTGGGAAGCATGTGGGAGCATGGTTATAAAGACCAAGCCTTGTTCAAACATTTTATTGCAAGAATCATGGTCAAGGATTAAACTTATACAGAATATCACAAATAATATAATACAATATACTACACAAGAAAGCTTCGATCTTGCAGATTATGATCTTAATAAATCCTGTACCAATACAAATACATGTTAATGCGATGACAAGCTTGTTAAGCCATGAGAATATCCCTAATCACAATACCTCAACTCGTGTTAAACATCCAAACAGAAATCCTTAGGTGCTTGGAAACGTAATGTAACAGGGGAGGCTCTTACCAATTTACCATCATATAACAAATTTACAGCTAGTATAGAACACAAATTTGTACACAGGAGGCAAGATACGGCAATTATTTTAAACAAACAGGAATCAGTTTACCTTAGCGTCCTTCATTTTAATCATAAGAATAAAGTTCTTACCAAAAGGTTCTGACACACTATAGTGTGTACACGCCGGCGCATAAGTCGTTACCACCCACACACACTGATAAGGTGGCGGGAACGATTAGCACCACATATCGGGGAACTTTGTCTATTCCCGTAACAAAATTATTAAGCACAATTAACAAGAATGCAGTAAGCGACGCACTTTGCAGTTGGGATCATCAGGTATTCTACCTCAAATACCCGACAGTGTTAGAAAATGGCAATTTACCACCTCGAAGCCACCACCAGCTCCGCCCGCTGCCGTGCTCCCCAATCGGCGGAAACCGCTCACGAACATAGAGCGCAGCGGAGGAATTCCCTCGATTAATGCGAGCGAGGAACGGTCTCGGTCGGGTCACAAATCCACATCATTCGGTACTTCCAGGCCGCCTGGTCAAATTATAAGTCCTCGCTTATACCAGCAGACCTCTAACGTCGCAGTCAATTAGGGAAAATATTAGGCCCAACGAACCAATCCGCTGCTGCCGACCGACTGACTTCCCGGTTTCGTGTCCCAGAAAATCAACTCCTTCAGCCGGTAGAGGGCACCACCAGGGCCACAGTGCGCTCTCACGGGCGAAACTAGCACGCGGGCTCTGCAGGAACCAGCATCAGAAGACAATCGAGGGCGGGGAAAATAAACAATGCGCTCCGGGCCCGGCTCACACGTAAGCTGTGACTTTATCTGTTGTTGAACGCTGTGATTTGCGGCTCCTGCTCGACTTGGTTGTTGTCTGAGCTGGGCAGATGTACCACGCGTGTCGTCATGATTTCTTATCAGTGGCGTCGAGGCTGCGGATGGTCCGGTGTCCTCATTCCTCTCTGAGCCGCCAGCGACGCCGTCCACTGTGCGATGGGTGAGTAACTCTGAGCGCCGCCATACGGTCGCCACTGCACTCAGAACACCAATAAATTAATGTAACCGCTATGGTGGCAAGTTCCCTCCACATCTGTTTTTGGGATTATACAATAACCGTGGCGCTACAATTTGTTGATTTTTTTTTTTGTAACTCGACGAGACAAATTGAAATTATCTATCTATCTATCTATCTATATATCTATCTATCTATCTATCTATCTATCTATCTATCTATCTATCTATCTATCTATCTATCTATCTATCTATCTATCTATCTATCTATCTATCTATCTATCTATCTATATATATATAAATATATCGCTTAGGTTTTGAGATATTGTCTCTCAAATGTGAGGACGTTAGGGTGAATTCCGGTCTGGACCTGAAAAATAAAATTCACCAAAACCACTATATCTACTCGGTGGAAATGTACTGTAGGTGTTTTATTTTATTCCTAATGGTGGTTGTTGTTAGGTTGAAATATGACCTGAACCAGAAGAAACGTCACCAAAAGCACATGGAACTATACCTATAACTAGTTTTTAACATGCCATATCTCGAAAACTTAAATTTCATTTTTTTTCGTCTTCTACAAGAATTCATCATCTGATTTTTGCGCCACGGTAATGATAGAACTGCCCCCGTTTTTCCTCAATTGCTGCACCCACCCATATTTGCCCTCTACCAATTTCAATTTTAAATTCGTTCACCGTGTCTGGTAATTTAATTATCATTTCTCTGGGTAACTTTTTCCAACCCCCCAACCCCTTACCTAAAAAAGAGAATCTTCCCACACCCTTGTGCCTGAAATCGAGTGCCAGCTTGTGGTCATGGTCATCTTTTCCCTTCAATGCATTACTTTTCATTTTTACACCAATATCTTTCCGTACCTCATAAGTAAGCCCCGGATTTTTAGGTTCTAAAAAAACAAATTTAGGTTTATTCAACTAACGTTTTAGGATTTTATATGTTTTTAAAATTCTGATTTAGGAACTTACACGTTTTTAAGGTAAATAAAATTTAAAACACGCAATATATACTGCTATAGTGTTAAAAAGATTGTGACTTTATAGTACAGTGTCAACTACTCCTTAAAAACTTCTAACATGACATTGCTCGATCACATTAAAACATGCGAAATAAACCACTATAATGTTCAAAACATTTTGTCTTTATTGTGTATGGTAAACAACTCATTTAAAACTTCTAATATGACACTGAACAATGAAATATTTTGACTGATTTTCAGGAGTAAACCTTCCTCTCTCTTCCGTTAAAATTCTCTTGAATGCGAAAGAACTACGCTCTACTTCACATGTGATCAGAGGTGCGAACTTCATATCAGCGATTTGCTTAGGATTCCAAGGCAACATAGAGGACACGGCCTACGTGTTCCATCCTCTTGAAATCTGGACTGTGGGCTAAAACAGATTCCTGCTTCTTAGCTATAGACACCCCAACTGGTCTGGGAGCCACTTTGACCTTCACTTCTTGTATTTGAAGTGCTTCTGTCAACAGTAGAGTGCCTCCTTCCAAATTCTTGATAAAAATTCTAGGTTGTAAAGATTTGCCTTTATATATGGCAACTCCTGTACAGCTGGTTCTGAGTGCAACACTTTCTTTGCATTTACTAAAGCAATAGCTTCGCTTTCAACTAATGATTCGATGACCTCCGTGATGCTCTCATAGTTTTCTGCATAATATATTGCGGCTGAGAACCATGTCGCCCATCGTGTCACCACTGGCTCGGGAGGAAGCTTTTCCCTGGAAGTAACGACTCGACTTGACGCTTTCATGAATGTTTTCTTCACTGAAGAAATTATTTCGTAAACTACAGGGTGCTTTCCCGAATTTTTTTCAGCTACCAGGTTGAGCCCATGAGCTAGACAGCTTACATGGGTCATTCGAGGATAAAATGCCTTCAAAAACTCACCTGCTTTTATCATATAAGCTGCACTGTCTGTCACCAACAACTGCAACTTATCCTCGTGTTTTGGATCTGGCTCCAACACCTTTAATGCATCAATTACAGCAATTGCCATTATGTAATGGTTTGTCATTGGAAGTTCTTTGCACATAATGACATGGGGTATACTAGGTTCCTCACATGCGAGCTTGCCCATAACAACGCTGGCTATGTATCTGCCGCAGGCATCTATCGTCTCATCTACACTTAACCAGATGAAGTGGTCAGCAATGTCCGCCCGTATTTCTTATTTCTTCAATGATTTTCTCATACATCTGAGGCAAGTAATTCTTTCTTAAAGTGGATTCATCTGATATTTTTCTGGTACAAATTCTTCCAAAAAGAATTTCAGGACTGCATTCTGGAGTATTGAAACTGGTATATTAGCGGCAGTGAGAACTTCACATAGACGCAGGTTAAACGAATCTTCTGTACCCAGCTTTGAACTTGTAATGTAACTCTACTTCTGTTCGGAAGAATTTCTCCTGGTAACATTTGCCAAATGAGTTGCTGAATGCAGTCGAACTGGATCAGTACATCGAATAGGTCCTTTTAGGTTCTAAAAACCGAATTAGGTCATTTTAGGTCGTAACATAAAAATTAGGTTATTTTAGGTCCTATTAAATTCATGAATATTATTAGTTTATACAACAGACGAAAAAGAAAGTTAAAATTTCGAGAATATTAGGTTGGGAACGAAATAGGTTCGAACCTAAGAATCCGGGGCTTACTCATAAGCAAGATACATACACCTTGTACACTCCCATGACCCTCCTCATCCTCCTCCTATCTTCCAATGAATCCCATTCCAGCTCTTTTATCATATCAGTCAATCATTGTGTTCTGTGGTAATTGCCAGAGCAGCCCTTCTTTTTACCCCCACCAGTTCCTGTATTTGATACCCTCAGATACAATTTTGAAATCGTAAAAAATCGAGATCACGGACTTACATGTTTAAGATTTGGAGTCACAGGAAGACAGGAGGGGGGAAGCGGTAGAGAAAGGAATATATATGGCATACGATGATGATGAGGGCTGAATAGATAATGAGAGAAAAATTAGTAGGAACATGTGGAAAGGAAGAACTGAGCTTAATTACAATGTGGCTTTCTAGATAAAGTACAGTATAATTGTTTAAAGTAAGAATACATATAATGTAAATTTTTTTTAAGGTTGATTGATTGCCTTGAATGATAATTGATTATAAAATATAAATTCCGAAAATTACAACTCCGTTATAATGGCCTCTGTAAACAACTGAAAAAACTCAAATGAGGACAAGATTTCTTCTCATTTTAGACTTACTTTCGCCAGTTTTACGCAAATTGTTAAGTAAAAAAAAAAAAAAATATAATAATAATTATACAGATATTTATTTTTTACTTAATTAAATCGAAATTAACATTTATATCCTCTATCGCTGTTTGTTACTATATAATTTCATTTTTTATAAATAAAACACTTGCATAATTGCCATTATAGGGCGAAAATATTATTAATCTAATTTACAGATATTAAATCTTGAATCATAGTCTCGTCGCAAAAATTCATACTACAAGAATCGATATAGTAAAACTACGTTCGTTATTGCTTGCTTAAACTGTGCCCTAATATTGTCACTTCCAAGCCTTGTAGCGAGCAGCTTGATTAATCCCTATAGCCAGATTTTATGTAAAACCTGCGATAAAAGTTGTCATAAAATGTTATCTGCAATTGCTTCGATAGTTAAACGCAGATAACAAGAAATGGCTTCAGAAACTTCTGATCGTCTATTCTAGTGCGGTGTAACTACGCTTGCTACCTCATTTTCTACTCCGTGTTTTTGTTATATATTTGTTATTGAATAATAATAATTTTCAATTAATACTTCAGTTTATCTATAAATGAAACAAAGTTTTTGACTCCACTCTCTGTCCCCTGCATGAAGAGTTACTTCGAGGAAGCAAAACATTGTTGAATGATGTGTAACATACGGTGCAAATATTTATATTTGAGTTTAAATATCATGGAATTATTAAATGCTTATCATCATTAATCATAATGATCTCATTCACATATGAGGCTTCATCACTTCTTCCTCAGGAATCACTGTTTACCGAAGATAAATTTTACGAAGACTATTATCCTTGGGAATATAATTTGAATTTTATTACAGATGGATCTATCTTGAGTGCAGTTCCACGGAATGTGGCATCATAAAAATCCTTCTAGGACTTCCCTTTATACGAAAATTTACGGTCAACGGCACAAAATTATTATAATTTTTGTTTTGCAACTTTTATACTTCATGTCGACTAAAATCAAGAAGTTTGTTATAAACCCTAAAGTTATTGTCTAATAGCTTTAAACTGAAACTGGCTTCAAGACAAAAATTTATATTGGTTTTCGGATTCTAAAGTGAATGAAGGTAGAAAAAGTATATTTGGCATTAGAAACGACGCAGTTAATGATTAGCAGCAATAGACATGTAACGTATAATTGTTTGGAAGTTGAGTACCGTGTTTATTTGTGAAGTTGTAGCGAACGCAGTTGTTCGCTTGGTTCATCATTACATATTTGTTAATTATGAAATGAGGACGGCAAGTAGCCTGTTAAGAAACCATACAGAGGCATCGACCGAGGATTTAGAGCGCTGACAGTAGGGAAAAAGTGCGCAATGGTCGAGCTAAGGAGGACAGATGACGGCATGGATCGGCCTCATCATTGGCTACCATTTGCCCCTCCACTTTAGGACCATAGTGGGAGGTGGTGTAAAAAACATCTGCACGGGCATCGGAGAGTGTCTTGTCTTGTCTTGTATTGTCTTCATCATCAGTCGCAGCCAGCAACAGTCGGAGCAGAGGGGACGCAGACGTCGAGCCGCGTCTGGCGACCGTGGCCGCGGGGTGGCGTCGCACACGAAGAAGATGAACAGGGCATAACAGGTTGGCTCTGCTGTAGGTTATGGTTGGACATGGAAAGCCGTCGTTGAATTGTAGATAGGGAGCTAGGGTCCTCCACAATGTCTAAGCTGCGGATTTCTGGTATAGATAATCGCCCAAAGTCGAAGAAGCTCTTGCTGTCCTCCAAGTAAATGTCACACCCATGCAGTTACAATAATCAACCTATTTTCAGTATTCAGTATATGTCGTAGTAGGATGTCTGAAGGCAGCCCAATAGCACCTTGCGTATTCAGCATACCACTTGTAAATTTTGTACAGTCGTGATAGTAAATATTGTATATATGACATGTTTATGAAATCATTTACCTTGATGATCCTACCACGGATGTCTCCCTCCGATCCCAGATCGACTACTATGATCGATCCTTACCCATTCGCTCATTCCTCTCATCGAATCTGGCCAAGTCTCCGCTCGGCCTGCTGCCAGGTTCGCCATAGGTCCCCATAGGTTTACCGGTGTCCAGGTGGGGCCACTACAAAGTGACCCATACCGTTGAATGTCAAACGATTAATCAGAAAGGGTAAAGAGATTTCTATTTTCCATGCCTGCATAATTCATTTATAAAAGCTACGATTGATTTTCATTCAGTAAATCAACTCACTATGAACTTCACAATCAGATTCCACACAAGTACATTGCCAATGACGTTTCCTATAATCTGAGTGCATGGTAAGACAAAACTGCGTGCACGTGGTGCTAACCAAGTCACCTCCAACTTTCTATAGAACTCTCTTGTGAGACTTTCTTCCCCTGACAATCTCCCCTATAATGTATCTTCTTAGAAAGAAATCAAAGGACAGCTTCTCGCACTGTGCTTTGCAGATTGCCGCCAAGAAGAGTTGTTGCTGAGTGTATTGTGGAAAAGGTGGTCTTTCCGCATGGCGGTGGCAGCTTCAGACCCTTCTCTTAGCTGCAGATAGCAAGACAGCCCACATAGCATGCCGTGTGACTACCACCACAGTTTTAACACTTAGAAGAGGTATCCACTTTCTGGCCCTAAACCGCAAGCATCGCATTCTACCGCTGTGGTTCCTGATACATGGCCATAGGGTTGACAGCTATAGCACTACTCGACAGCCACTTGTGGTTCCTTGTGCCATCCTTGGTACTCAAGATTCTCTCTACATCTCATGGCCTGATACAGGATCTGCCATCTGACCTGCAACCGTTTCAGCAAATCCTGGGAAGGTCTAGGTGGCATTACTCTCCTTCTGGCGAAGAAGTGTGTCCCCAGAGCAACCGTTAATGGCTCCCTGTCAAGTAACTTGAATTTGGATGCTATTACTTTCATCTTGTCATTTGCAAGTTCTAGAAGATACAACATATTCTCCACAATCTCGTGGATCCGCAAGAATGCATGGTAGCGCTGGTAGGGTATATCCTCCCAGAAAACATAACAGAGGTCTATTCACAACAGACCAAAGTCTCTCAGCTAGGATAAGTCAATTGCCATCATCGAGATCCATACTAAGACAGACGAAAATGTGAAATATCCTCAGATCTGAGAGTGTACGTGGGATGATCGTCCTCAAAGTTCATTAAAAAGTTGGTAAACTCCTGTTGCTGATGTACTTCCCCACTGAAATCAGCTGGATAGATTGTAGAGTTGCCTCTCTGGTTTGCCACCCCCATAGACTAACGTTCGTGCCATCGACCGAGTGAGAGCTCGTGATAATATGGGCGTGATAGATATTTCCTGTCCCTCCAACTTTTTCTTAATTCGAATTCTGATGATTTTCAGTAACAGATAAATCGATTTTGATCAGTGTGGCCGAGGAAGACGTAGGTAATGAAATATTTTTAGATTTTCACAGCAAACCTAAACCTGCTTTCTTCCTAGAATGGACGAGCATTTACTGGGGAAATGACGTGAATCGTAATGGAGAGCGGTTAGTATCTAACATTTCACTACTTATATTAGTAGGTAGTCTTTAAAACTCTATTATAGTCCAGTTTCTGTACACGTACGCTGTTATGTCCAAATTTAGCGGAACAGGTATTGTGCTTACTACTAGCTTTAGTTTTACTGAATTGTGCGAAGTTAATTGCTGTTGGTCCGCCAAGGTATATTTGCATCAAACAGTGAATTTCCTGTGGATAAATGGAAGTCTCTATTCGTTGAGATATGGAGGTGGGGTTACAAGCAAGGAGCAATACTCACGTGTAGAAGTTACCGGTCAACTTGGACTCAAGAATGTTTTATAAGTACTCTCAGCAAGCAGAAATATCCAAGTCAGAAATAGACTACCATGAGGACTATATTTCAATCGTTTCTTTCCCCAGTATATTTTCCAGGAATTTCGACTTAAAGAGTACACGCAGGATTTACGACAAAAACTCTTCTCATTATCAGCGTCAGCATATCGCAGAATCATCGAAGAAGATGAAATCAATAGTCAGAATGTGAGGAAGACAGCTTCCACTGAGGAAGTAAGACAGCAGTACTTCTGATGACGAAATAACAGTCAACAACTACATGGAAGAAGATATTCCATTTACTTGAAGAGCCTGTCCGACCAATGTTTTGCTTGCTTGAGCAATAATTCATCAATGTTCTGCTATCCTGCCTTTCTGACATGAAGTCTGCAGCAAACATGTTTGAAGAAAATGACATCCAGAACAAAGTTTAATAACCTTCGACACAATATAACCAATTCATTCAAAGAGAATCGCAATGTTCTATTCTACCAAAGGAAGGCAGAATAGCCCAGGTAGAAAACAAGTAGCAACCTGCACTGATACATGAGCAATGCTAAACATGTAAAATATTCGAGCATTAAGCATGTTAATGCAAAAATACGAAATGGTGCATGCATTGTGTTGGCGGCCACAGAGTAGGCAACTGCGGTGGACATCACTTGGCATGTTGTGGTGGCTGTACAGCATGGAAGCTACCCTCTGTACCAAGCAGCTCGGGGGACGGTAGATACTCCGTAATACCTTTGGAAGTTAGCTAAGCGCTTCTGGTATAGTCTGTGGACGCGTCTCCGTGAATTCTAAGAGAACAGGAACGCGACAAATTGATGTAGCATTGCTACACGAAAATCATCTCTTAGCCCCGAAAACAGATTAAGCAATTAAGAAAATAATTTAAAATACATATTTTTAAAAATATTTGGGAGATATACAACTACTTAATTGAAATTCAAAATGTGACAAAAATGTTAACTGGAATTGAAAAATAAATCGAAATTGTTGTTGTATTATGTAAGTGTTCAATATTTTTTTTTTATTTCCTGATTTTACATAGCCTACTACCTTGTTACATAAAGTAGGCCCTTAGTTTCTACAGTTTTTGTTTTTAAAACAATAAAAAAATATCTGGATAATTGTTGTAAAGTATTAAATAGGTCTAAAATTTTCTAGTAATTAATTTACGATTATTCTACTAATTAATCTACAAATTAATTTACTAATTAATCTACCAGCTACTTTAACTCCCACCAAAATCAGCGAGTGTCTATATCTTTTCATACTTCTAACCGATAAACTGTCTATTCACGAATGTTCTTCCTTCACCACTATTGGCCGCCGCTGTGTCTGCTGATGTTGCAGGGCGGCTGCTGACATGCTGACCACCAAGTGCCGCCAGTCAGCTTCACGTTCCAGGTAACGAACCAGTTTGTCCTTGGAGCCACCTACTCCCACATCAGGAGTTCTCTCCGAGAATCAGAGCAGGTTGCCCCCTGAGCCCTGCAGGAGGTGTCTGATGTCGAAGTAGTCTCCTAGTAACTCTGTCATGCGCCGTCCCTGTTGCAGGTGCTCTGAGGATTTCGCTGCTGGTCGCTTTTGTGGCCGCTGTTTTCTGCGCGGCCAGTGACTGCGAGTGCTGCAACACGACAGAATGTAACGGTGATGACTGCTGGAGCACCACGCACTGCAATTGCACCACTACCTCTGAAAGCTCCACCGGTACCTCTGAACGCTCGACCAGTACCTCTGAAAGCTCGACCAGCATCTCTGAAAGCTCGACCACTACTGCCAAAAACTCGACCACTACCTCTGAAAGCTCGACTGGTACTTCTGAAATCTCTACCAGTACTTCTAAAAGCTCGACTGGTACTTCTGAAAGCTCGACCAGTACCTCTGAAAGCTCGACCGGTACTGCCGAAAGCTCGACCACTACCTCTGAAAGCTCGACCGGTACTGCCGAAAGCTCGACCAGAACTTCTGAAGGCTCGACTGGTACTTCTGGAAGCTCGACCAGTACTTCTGAAAGCTCGACCAGTACTTCTGAAAGTTCGCCCAGCACTTCTGAAAGCTCGAATACTACTTCTGAAAGCTCGACCACTACTGCCGCAAGTTCGACCAGCACCCCTCAAAGCTCGACTGGTACTTCCGAAAGCTCTACCAGTACCTCTGCAAGCTCTACCAGCACTACCGAAAGTTCGACGAATACTTCGGTGCTGGACAGAGTGCCTCTTATCGTCGGGTGAGTAAGACAATCACAAATGGAAACACCTGTAGTTTTAATTTAAGTAGCCAGATTCTTGGGAAAATATTAAAAAATAACTTGTTTGGAAATTTTATAAGCCAGTTCAATTAATCCTGCACAAAATCGCCATATATGTTCATATGACACATTACCAGAAAGATTTAAAAATGCTAACAGGTTGCTGACTATATTATTGAATTCCAAGTCAATCAGTACGACATCAAAGCATCCGAACTTCGTTTCTTGACTTCCTCCACACTTGTTTCATACAGTAATTCACCTGTATGAGATTGTTACTGTTCGTGTTAGTTAAATATGAAGTATAATGGCTATTATTTTTTACTTATATCTGTAACTTTCGAATATCTACCCTATTCCATTGTCAGCGGTAAGTTTGCTATTTTCAGGCCCGCCGTAAGCGGGCGTGTAAGGCGTGCACTGCATGCGGGCGGCATGTCCAGGGGGGCAGCAAATCGAGTGATCGACTGTCGTCACCCCAATAGTTGCCATTTTGTTTTGGTTTTTAAGGACAACTGCTGCTTCAGTCGACGACGAAACTCAGGGTAGTAGCAACATGGGGGCGGAAAAATAATGTTCGAAGGGGCGGCAATCTCATGACCAGGTTCGCGCAAAATTCCTAGCTAGACAGGGGGCGGTATAATCGGTATTGCACAAGGGCGTTTTTTCTAATTCTGAAGGTGGTCAAATCAGTATCAAATTTTAGATTTATACATGTAGTTTCGTTAAGCAAATAACGGAATATGAGTTCAATTTAGTGTGAAAACGCCTGTAGTTTTATTTTAAGTAACCACATTTGGTAAAATGTGAGAGCACGTTATTAAGGTTCTTTCGGTGGTTTAATTACTGATTTATTAATTAAAAAGTCCACCAAAACAGGTTATGTTTGAAGATGTTTGTTTTATTGTGATCAATACAGGTCAGCGATATTCACAAGCATAGATACAATACAGATATGCACTTCTGAATTGTCGCAAAGATAATCTCTGTGAACTCAACTGAATGATTGAAACTCTCTGTAACACTGAATACTGTCAACTAAACTAACCTAGTAACTTACTAACTAACTGCTCTGTCCAGGCGATCTGTTTATATAGTCTCTATCGAAATTACGAGAATTTTTCAAAGGCATCCGCCCGATATTTCTCGATCATTAACAATCACTCAAACAATCAAACATATTAAAAACAATCGAAATTAATACAAAATTACTTAACAACATTACACAATGATCAGAAATGGTAATTAGAGATACTTAAATACGAAATTAGTTACAGAAATCCTTTCAAACGGTAGAAAATTGTCCTGTAGACATCGTAACTTACATTAATACATGGAATTACAAACATTTAAGAAATTCTCTTGCACCATTCGGTTCTTAAACATATTAAATGGACTTTAAATAATTTTCTTACATACAACAAAGTCTATATACACTGATTTACAAGAAATTACAAAACAAACATACCAAATCACTTTCAAGCAAACTTTAGCTCACTCCAAATACTTCATACAGTACAATGCTATTCAAAATTCAGGTATGGGCTGTTACAACGTGCTTAGTAATTTTGAAAGCTAGTTCAATTGTTCCTGCACAAAATCGCCAAAAATGTTGATATGACTCATTAACAGAGAGATTTAGAAATGATATTAGTTAGTCGATGTTTCAGACCATCTTTCTGAATTCCAATCAATCAGTGCGACATCAGAGCATCAGAGCATCTGAACTTTGTTTCTTTATTTTCTTCATACTTGTTCCACTCCTTTTCCGTACAGTAATTCACCTGTATGACATTGTTACAGTTTATGTTAGTTAAATATGAATAATAATGGATATTATTTTTTTTACTTATATCTGTAAGTTTTTTACATCTCCCTATTGCATCGTCAACGTTCAGTTTGCTATTTTGTTCTGATTCTGAAGGTGTCTCAATCATTTACAAATTTCATATTTACACTTTATATAGTTTTTCTAAGCAACTAACGGAAAAGAGTTTAACTTACTATCGAAATTCATTTTTTCCCATAAAGATGTATTAATGCGCATAGTCGTATTTTGAGAAGTTTTAATGCTCATACGAAGAAAATAGCGTACAAAACACTATTGCGTCCGCATTTGCATTATTGTTGTGAACTGAGCGTGGTGGGTGAACGGTTAACGTTCTGGCCTCGCATTCGGGAGGACGCCGGTTCGAATCCCCGTCTGGGCATCCAGATTTTGGTTTTCCGTAGTTTCCCCAAATCACTCCAGGTGAATGCCAGGTTGCTTCCTT
Source organism: Vandiemenella viatica (assembly GCA_031002005.1). Lineage (NCBI taxonomy): Eukaryota > Metazoa > Arthropoda > Insecta > Orthoptera > Morabidae > Vandiemenella > Vandiemenella viatica. The sequence continues at coordinate 6,756,629 of JARYHS010001113.1, read as the reverse complement.
GAAAAAGGCCATGGCCGAATTCCTTCCCGTTCCTTGTCCCCAGTCCTATCCCGCCTCTAATGACCTTGGCCATCGTGGCCATTGTGGAGTTTGGGATCCGTATCGCAATGGCTTGATTCACACATTAGTGAAAGTACAGAGGAGAGCCGCTCGATTCGTGACTGCTAGTTACAGTCCTTACGTAAGTGTCACAGAATGAACACATAGATTGGGCTGGGATTATTTGGCAGTCAGGCGACGTCGTTTAATAATTGGTCCCAAACAACACTGAGTCGGCATAATATGACAGGAAAGCTATCACTATATCATTCTACCGTCGAACCTGTTGTTGCGTCCTGGTTGGCTTTTACTTCCGCGAGCGGTTCGGAAGATGAGAGCTTGATGTTAGAATCAATTGCAACATGGGTATTCACTTCAGACTAGGGAACTCGGAGTGGAATAACTGGTAGAAATAAAAACACACACAAGAATTACAAGAGACAAGTTTGCAGCTCACGAAGACCGACTTACATCTGTGGACCTAAGTTCCGTCGGTAAGGCTTGCTAAGAAAATCAAAGTCTAAGGGAGTCAAAGTCTAAGGGTAAGGTAGGCGCGAGTTCTGAATTCTAAGTTCAACTCCCAGGGAGGTGCGCGGCTTCAAAGTACTATTTGACCATGTCGTTCCGTCGACTAAATCCTATACTGGCATCAGAGCCTATGCCAGAACCTAAGTTCTGCTTCCTCATGAAGCCTGAAGGCGAGAGTCGACGGCCTGCTAGTCTACCTGCCGTGCCCCGCTCCGGACAGCTTCCAACCCCACTCACTGGCGGCTGGTCCCTAACTAGCTCTGTTGCTTGCTGGCCCTACTCTGGCTTCAGTGGCCAAACGACCCCCTTATATATCGCTTGATTGCGTCCTTAATCTGCCTTCTAGAAGCTTCTGTAGCTTCTGTCACGTACTCCCCGGGTCACGTTGCAATACACATGCCTATTCACCTATACGGGCCCCCTGTGGCTGCTTCCCGGATACTTCTCTTGGTATCTACCATGACGTTGTTGATCTGTGTTCTGGAGACTTTCTAGTCGTTGCCTCACTAATGGATCTTTCCTATACTTGCGGCTTCTCACGCAACTGAATATTCCTAACTATTTTGTGCTTATTTCACGATATTTGTGACACATTCGCGACACTGTCCCTTGAAGAGAATCAATTTCCAATATATTTAAAAATAGAAAAACAAACGAAGGTGGGGGTATATTGGGGGGGGGGGGGTGTTAACTAAGGACAGCTATATTTCAGTTTGTACTTTTCTTCAGCATGAGCATCCTAATAATTTTAGCTGCTAGAGCTACACCTTAGGCCAGTTTACGCCCGCAAGACATGTAAAAAAATAAGGCAAAATAAACTGGTGCCAGAAACATTAAAACGGACACGAAGTTATTACAGAGAAAATCGACAACTATACTAAATAATATGTTTTTTCTGTAAACGAAATTTATCAACAAATTATACACTAACATAATGCGCTAGAAGCCTAGCTTGAGCAAGCGAAATAACATTACAGACTAACACACACATCCGTCTCTCTGTCACCATTCAATAAGTTCTTAAAATTTCGTGACTAAAATTGCTAATCATACCGAAAAAATTAGTCCTGTTCCCTCCCTACAGATTTTCTTCTCAAATACCGTCAATATCGGTATAGGCATTTAGTCGTCAAAACGTAACAAAAAGATAGAGACTTATTTCCGCATTTATAGTATTATCACACACACACTGACTGCGAATCACCCCTGATGGATCAATATAACGTAAAAAGTGTGCAACTACAGCATTGCAAGACTATCTACGATTTTCCTGGCATTGCACCCCTAAATTTGTGACATCTACAGTTTGACATTCAATCCGAATAACCGACTGTCAAGCCGTGACTCTTACGATCAAAAACAATTTTTAAAAATCTTTGCCTCCACGGAGAATCGAATAGGAGACCACGATCCAAACATCAGTAAGCAAGCGCTTTGACCACTGATCTACCTGAGCGCTGTATCGAAATGCAGTACAGTGACCTAGACATCCAACGCGTCTGTCTATCGCCATTCAGTAATTTTTCGAAATTATAAGACAACATATCATGACAAGGTTCAGGTACAATTTAATGGAGAAAGGCATCACCTTCATTCTCGTAACGCAAGGGGAGTTAGTGGCAAATCTCAACTCTGTCCGCTTTCATTTCAAGCGTCAGCATCCGAAGTACCCATCGTGCATAGATCTTCTGATAGCCAGGCAAAGCAATAATGTGACCCACACGTTCTTGTGAAATGCCGATTATGCTTGCAGTTTCTCTTTGTGTGATACGACGATTGTCCTGAATCAGTCTGTCAACATTTTGCTTGTGAAACTCGGTGGTTGCTGTCACAGGACGTCCAACTCTTTGTTTGTCACGCAAGTCAGATGTTACCACCTCAACATCATTAAACTTAGTCGCCCAGAGACGCACAGTACTCACATCGACACAATAACCATAAACAGCTTGCATTATTTGATGAATCTCCTTTGGGGTGGCACCTTCTGCTGTCAAGAATTCAACGACTGCACGTTGCTTAAATCGCATTGACCGACCGTCTGCGCAGGGTTCCATACTTTACACTGTAACACTACAACCGTTCAACGCTAAAGCTTCCCGCCAACTGGAGCTGTTGCGGAGAGTCTACGGAACAAGCCAGTACCTGCAGCATACCAGTGCTGCCATCTGTTGAGGAGTTATGAAGGTGGAGGCATTATTTATCATTCAATCCTCGTATTAGCCGGCCTCGGTAGCGTAGGGGCTAGAGTGCTAGCTCCACGTGCCAAAGTTCGCCGGTTCGAATCCGGCCGCGGGCATGGATGTTTAAGTGTTGTGTGTCTGTGTGAATGTCCTGTCCATCCTGTGGTGTCTATACGTAGGAAGCATAAACGCACTGGAGAAACTAAAAAATTCACATGAAGAGATATCATAAAAAAACACATTGAGCTGGCTGAATGGCTTAGTCGCCGAAAGCCATTAAAACAAAACAAAAAAAACCAAAAAAAAAAAAACAATCCTCGTATTACCTGTAACGAATCGGGCGGCTCTACTACTTTAGACCCTCTCCGCTGTATCCATTAACCCCTTTTGATTGGAAACCCATACAGAACAACAATATTCTAAGTGAGGACGCACCAGAGTTTTTTATACAATCGATTTATCTCCTGGTGTACCTTGTTTTAAATTACGACCTAGAAATCGGAGCATATTACCTTGTGTCATGTTACAGCAAGAACGACCTGGCCCGCAACATCCGCTTGCTGGAGAACAACCGCATCAACGACTTCGACCTGGACCGCGACCTGAGGCTGGACTCCAGGTGGAACTGTTCCCAGTGCGGCACAGACCTGCCCAGGCTGCGCACGGGAAAAGTCGGAGCTCAGGTAGTGGGGCTCACACGTTCCTCATTCAGTTCCACTGCCATTAACGAAATAACCATAGTAATAATAATTGACAAAATTGTGACGGAGCGCCCGCCCCGGTGGCAATCCCCCTACAAGCCCGTCTTTCTCCTTTCCTCTTCAAACATAGTTTGCCCCTTGAGTAATTTTTACTTTAAAAACCTACAGTGTTTTTGGTAAATTAATCATCAATCCTCTTGGCGATTTATTCGAATTCCTTACACCCTTTCATACGAAAGAAACTTTTCCCACAGTTTTATGTCCGAAATCAAGTGCCAGCTTGTGGACATGGTCATCTTTACCCTTCCATTCACCTCTATTAATTTTCCCACCTATATCTTTCCATGCTTCATCACCAATTTAATCATTGTACATTCCCATGACTCTCTTCACCCTCCCTATATCCCCCAATGGATCCCATTCCAGCTCCTTTATCATATCTGTTACCGATTGTGTTTTGTGGTATTTTCCAAAGACAAATCTGGCAGCCCTTCTGTGCACCCTCTCCAACTCCTGTATTTGATACCCAAAATGTGGGTCCCATACCACACCACCATATTCCAGCAGTGGTCTGACCAAAGTTTTGTACCCCAATTCACTTACTTCTCTAGTGCATCCCCTGATCACTCTCTCCAACAAGTGCAGAATTTTGAACTGTTTCCCTACTACCTGTCCATTTTGGCCTGCCAGTTAAGTATACTATCAAACGTTATGCCTCGGTATTTACATTTCGATTCTTCCATTGACTGTACTACTATATATCTTCCCCTAGCATCTGCCATTGTGTTATTCATCACCTTTGCTCTGTACAGAGGTATGAACTGATTTTCTCGGCACCTTAACGACTTCAGTTACTGTTATTAATTTAATTGAGATGGAGTTAACGCTCCTATGGTAATATCCCTAGTTATCTAATTATCCCTTTCACGCACACACACACACACACACACACACACACACATATATAAATATATATATATATATATTATTTTATATTTGGAATTTTAAACTCCTCCCCCATTTACTTTCCTGATCTACAAATTTTAATTTTAAATTCCTCAAGCGTTTTTGGTAAATTATTCATCACTACGCTTGGTAATTTCTTCCAACCCCTGACATCCTTACCACCAAAAGAAAATTTCCCCACTCCCTTATGCATGAAATGAAGCGTCAACTTGTGGTCATGGTCGCCTTTCCCCTTTTATGCACTATTCCTAATTCTTCGACCAATATCCCTCCAAGCCCCATCACCAGCATATGCAGTGTACATTCCCAGCTAGTGGCCTCGCATTCAGGAGGACGCAGGTTCGAATCTCCGTCCGGGTATCCAGATTTGGGTATTCCATGTTTACCCCAAATGACATCAGGCGAGAGACGGGATAGTTCCCTCAAAAATGCCATGGCTGAATTCCTTCCCGTTCCTTCCTCCAGTCCCTTCCCGCCTCTAATGACCTCGACGTCGAAGTGGCGTACAAACGTAAGTAAAAAAAATTCCCAGCGCTCTCTTCACACTCCTCCTTTCCTCCAATGAGTCCAATTATTCTTCGTAATAATAATAATTTAAACGAATCTTGCTGCATTCCTAACTACTGAGCTGTTGCGAAACCTTATTTACTTGTTTCTGTCTCATATATTATCACAGCATTTCTAAGGAAGAGTCTTAAGGATGTTTTGTAGCACAATACTTCAATTCCCTTTGTGACAGATTATTTTGACGCTTAGTTTGAAAAATTCTGAAGAATCATGTGGGTTCACTATTACTATGTCCGATATTTTGTGCTGTTGTGGTGGACCAACCAGGGCCGCATTTAAGCAGAGGCTACATAGGCTGTAGCCTAGGGGCCCGCACCACAAAGGGGGGCCCACACCACAAAGGAGCAGCCCTCATCACAAAGAGGGGTCTCGCACCACATAGAGGGGGCCCGCACCACAAAGAGGGGGCCCGCACCACAAAGAAACTGCCCGCACCACAAAGAGAGGGCACGCACCAAAAAGAGGTACCGGCACCACAAAGAGGGGGCCCATACTACCAAGAGGGGCCGCAACACATAGAGCGGCCACGCACTATAAAGAGGGGGCCCTCACCACACAGAGGGGACACGCACCACAAAGAGGGGGCCCTCGACACAAAGAGGGGTCCCGCAACACAAAGAGGGTGCCCTCACCAGAAAGAGGGGTCCCGCACCACATAGAGGGGGGCCGCACCTGAAAGAAAGGGCACGTAAAACAAAGAGGGGCCCGCACCACAAAGAAGGGGCCCTCACAACACACAGGGGGCACGCACCAGAAAGAGGGGGCCTGCACCACAAAGAGGGGACCCGCACCACAAGGAGGGGGACCTCACCACAAAGAGGGGGACTGCACCACAAAGAGGGGGCCCGCACCACAAGGAGGGGGCCCGCACCACAAAGAAGCTGCCCGCACCACAAAGAAACTGCCCGCACCACAAAGAGAGGGCACGCACCAAAAAGAGGTACCTGCACCACAAAGAGGGGGCCCATACTACCAAGAGGGGCCGCAACACATAGAGCGGCCACGCACTATAAAGAGGGGGCCCTCACCACACAGAGGGGACACGCACCACAAAGAGGGGGCCCTCGACACAAAGAGGGGTCCCGCAACACAAAGAGGGTGCCCACACCAGAAAGAGGGGTCCCGCACCACATAGAGGGGGCCCGCACCACAAAGAAGCTGCCCGCACCACAAAGAAACTGCCCGCACCACAAAGAGAGGGCACGCACCAAAAAGAGGTACCGGCACCACAAAGAGGGGGCCCATACTACCAAGAGGGGCCGCAACACATAGAGCGGCCACGCACTATAAAGAGGGGGCCCTCACCACATAGAGGGGACACGCACCACAAAGAGGGGGCCCTCGACACAAAGAGGGGTCCCGCAACACAAAGAGGGTGCCCTCACCAGAAAGAGGGGTCCCGCACCACATAGAGGGGGGCCGCACCTGAAAGAAAGGGCACGTAAAACAAAGAGGGGCCCGCACCACAAAGAAGGGGCCCTCACAACACACAGGGGGCACGCACCAGAAAGAGGGGGCCTGCACCACAAAGAGGGGACCCGCACCACAAGGAGGGGGCCCTCACCACAAAGAGGGGGACTGCACCACAAAGAGGGGGCCCACACCACAAGGAGGGGGCCCGCACCACAAAGAAGCTGCCCGCACCACAAAGAAACTGCCCGCACCACAAAGAGAGGGCACGCACCAAAAAGAGGTACCTGCACCACAAAGAGGGGGCCCATACTACCAAGAGGGGCCGCAACACATAGAGCGGCCACGCACTATAAAGAGGGGGCCCTCACCACACAGAGGGGACACGCACCACAAAGAGGGGGCCCTCGACACAAAGAGGGGTCCCGCAACACAAAGAGGGTGCCCTCACCAGAAAGAGGGGTCCCGCACCACATAGAGGGGGCCCGCACCTGAAAGAAAGGGCACGTAAAACAAAGAGGGGCCCGCACCACAAAGAAGGGGCCCTCACAACACACAGGGGGCACGCACCACAAAGAGGGGGCCTGCACCACAAAGAGGGGGATTGCACCACAAAGAGGTGGCCCGCAGCACAAAGAGTGGTCCCGCACCACAAAGAGGGGGACCTCACCACAAAGAGGGGTCCCGCCCCACAAAGAGGGGGCCCGCACCACAAAGAGGGGGCTTGCACCACAAAGAGGGGAACCTCACAACAAAGAAGGGTCCCGCCCCACAAAGAGGGGGCCCACACCACAAAGAGGTGGCACTCAAAAGAAAGAGGGGCCCTCACCACATAGAGGGTTCCCGCACAACAAAGAGGGGGTCGGCAACACAAAGAGGGGCCGTCAACACAAAGAGGGGCCCTCACCACAAAGAGGGGGCCCTCACACAAATAGGGGGCCCTCACCACAAAGAGGGGCTCCGCACCACAAAGAAGGAGGCCCTCACCATAAAAGAGGGATCCCTCACCACAAAGAGGGGGACTGCACCACAAAGAGGGTGCCCTCACCACAAGGAGAGGTCCCGCACCACAAAGAGGGGGCGCTCACCACATAGAGGGGTCCTGCACTACAAAGAGTGGCCCGCACCACAAAGAGGGGGCCCTTACCACAAGGAGGGAGCCCTCACCACAAAAACAGAGGGGTCCTTCACTACAAAGAGGGGGCCCTGACCACGATGAGGGGTTCCGCACCACAAAGAGGGGGCCCTCACCACAAAGAGGGGGCCCGCATCACATGTATAGCCTAGGGACCGACAGAGCCTAAATGCTGCTCTGGGACCAACTACTATTTTTATCGCTCTGCCACAGAGAGAAGGAATAATAGCATTTAAATAAGGCTTTGTATTGGTTCATAATGGTTAAAATTGAGTTCATGGAAATCTTTGTTAAATGAAACAGGATTGTTTTTCAAGGCTACACTTACGATATAACCGAGGACGGACCAAAAGCATCCATTCCCACTCGTACTTAATTGTTAAAACCCTAACTTTCTTTATTTTTTTACCTTTCATTGTGTTGCTCATTTATTTTTTTCCAGTAAGTTGTCAAACGAGTTTTTTCTCATAGTCAACCCTGCGGGTACCAATCTTTTTATATATTTTATTTGATTCGTAAATATATGACATAAAGCAGTAAGTCAACAATCTCAAATTACGAAATAACTGTTCTGTTACAAAATCGTATGAGTGTAGGAAACTTTAATTTAATTTAATTGCAATGGAGCACACGCTCCAGTGGCAATTTCCCTACACACACAACTATCCTGCACCCACCTACATTTGCCCTCTACAAATTGTAACTTTAAATTCTTTTAACGTTTTCGCTACAGTCGTGTAAGTAGAATGCGTAAATGACACTCCAGCTGGTGACGTACAAGTATTTACGTCTATTTACATTTAACAACCGATTAGATCTCCCATTTCTTTAATCCAGCCAGGTCAGTTTTAGCTATTTCGAATAATTGCAGAGACTAATATATACCTCCCTTAACTTCCCATTATGCTGTACCATCCCCAAACACGGAGTTCCTTGAGCATGGTTAGGGATGCTGCAGGCGGGGGTGGCTCTAGCTCTCACTCATTTACCCCACACCCCCATTCAGGATTCCACCATCCAGCCGCGCCAACCACCAAGAAACCGTTCCGGGAAGAATTACCTCCCCTTGCGGGAGGACGGACTCTCCTGTAGGGGAGAAGCGCCTTTAGCCACCGGGATGGTGTCCCGCTGCCCACGGGGAACCACGTGGAAGCGGCGCTGCTGCTACCGGCGGAGAAGACCAACCCCCGGCCGTTTATGGCATCCGGACAGTGCACCGCAAGAGCGCTGGACATAGTTGCCCAGGGCGCGGCTGGTTGGACCGCGCACTGGCGGACCCGGTCTCCAGCCTGCTCGAATTTCGGGTTCATGTCGTCTTCTTTTCCTACTCTCAATCTTATGAGTTCACTGTCTAAGACCTCGTCTTCTATCCTACTTGTAAAAACCAGTCTCTCAAAAGCTTCATAGTTGTTTTGTGTTGTTATTAGTTTTTCTCTCCAGTCGCCATCTTGAATTCCAACTCTCATATCAAATTCTTGTCGTTCATCAATGCATAACGGGAGTGTCTGGATTATGTGCGCAGCTATCTCTACAAGTCCACACTCCCAATGTTGGTCATCCTCCAGGCCTCTGTAAGTCCACGACCTGTTATGAGACATGTAACCAGATAAGATATGTCCACATCTTTTTTCCACTCTTTCATCCATGTTTGTACATCTGGAACCTATTGCCACTCATCTAGAAGCCTTTCTTACCATTCCTGCCTTTCCATTTTTAGTCAGCCTTTAAGATTAGGTGCTTCGGGTTCCAGGGCTTCCCCTCGAATGTCATACCCAGCAACAGTTTTGTTTTGAGCCATTCTCAAATGGTATCCGATTATTGCTTTAAATATCTCCAGGTCCATGGCTGGGCATCCCGATATTACCTGCAATGCATAATTTGAGATCGTTCTGTATGCCCTACCCATCATCATCTGGTAACAAGTGTATACACTGTTCCACATAATAAATATTAATTAACTCGGGATTGTATTTGTAGATTACAGGAGATATTGGTTGTACTAACGGGTTGCTGCTAACTTGTTGTCAATATATAATAATATTATCAATTATATAGTAATATTGACATTACTAATAAGTGTATGTACTGTTCCACATCCCCGAGATTATTCTCACATGGGATCAAAGTGAACATATCTATCTATCTATCTATCTATCTATCTATCTATCTATCTATCTATCTATCTATCTATCTATCTATCTATCTATCTATCTATCTATCTATCTATCTATCTATCTACCTATCTATCTATCTATCTATCTATCTAGATGTGAGCGTTGCAGGCTTAGGATTTATCTTTTGGCATGTGAGTTTCTCACTCTGTGCAGCCATGCAGATGCACAGTATGTGACTGTAGGACCAGCTATCGGCATCTAAGCAGGTTCTTTCCTTCCTGTATTTATTGTAACGCCTTGATGTCTCGTCCGTCTAGGCTGCTGTTAAGCCGCGTTCCCACGATCCCTTGTAACGAAGGCGAGACGGGACGGGACCTCATCAGCCGAAGTGTAGGGACGACCGCGGGCCGCAGGTTAGTCCTAGCTTACCTCGCCGCCACTTCCACACCACGTTGCCTAGTGTCGTTTGGCACAGAGCACTTTACAGCAACAGAAGGGGTGCGCACCTCTGCTGCAAACCGATGGCAACAGCGCACAGCTACACACGCCTGTGATGTTTACCGACTCAGAGTGGGTAGCTGCGTCTCGTCTCCGCTAGCAGAGGCGGCCCTGTTCCCATGGCGTGTGGTCGAGTATTCGTCCCGTCCCGTCTCGCATTCGTTACAAGGGATCGTGGGAATGCGCCTTTAGAGTCAGTTGCCCGTCTTCTACCGTGACCGCCTCCTCGTCCTTCTTGCAACTTGCGGCCTCGGCTTCCAGTTCGACTCGCCGACCAGTTGTGACCTCGGCGACCTGTAAGACCTCTCCTCGCTCTTTGCTCCTGAATTTTGCTTGACTATACCCACAAGATTTTCCCTGAAGGGGATGGCAATTATCCAATCACCAGTCATCCTGATGCGATCACCATGGCTGGATTAAGTCGTTGTCTGCATGAAATCGCCGACCATCTTGTCCTGCTAAGTGGGTCATTGTCTCGCGAGTTTACACATCTTACAGTCCTTGTAGCAACTGACCTAGCTTTCTGTACAACTGTGCCAAAGTTGCTATAATTCCCTATAAATCCCTGAGACCTTGTTTCACCAAACTGTATACTCTGTCGTGTATTAAAACTATAGCAACGTGATGTGAATATATTTAGAAAAATACTATATTTCAAAGTTGCAACCAATAGTTGTTGAATATTTGTACTTATTGCTCCAACCTTGTTAATACTTACGTGTAACTAATTAAGAATAAATATTATCTTGGTTCTCTGGGTGGAGCGGCGTCGATTTTTAAAAACCGAACGTTTCGCCCATCGTGCTGTGGCCTTCATCAGAGTACTGCTGCGCTTGTTGTCACTGTCATGTGTATATAGCAGTGGGAAGGTATAGGTGACAGCGGCAACAAATGCAGCAATCCTGTGATAAAGGAAACACCACGAAGGCCGAAACGTTAGGTTTTAAAAAATCGACGCCACTCCTCCTGGAGAACCAAGTAAATACTTCCGATGACCCCGGAAGTGTGCGCAATTATTTGAAGAATAAATATGTCTCATTGTTTCAGTTTTGGGTGGCCTTCGTGGAGTGCGACTGGCAGTACAAAGACGCCGCGCTGCAGACTCTGGAGGCGGTACAGGTCATAAAACGCTTGATAACTAAGTACCCTCACGACATGCAGTTCGTAGACTCGGCGGCAGGTAAGTGACATGGCGCGGCACGACTACTTGCTGTCCTCATTGTTGTTTACATCTTGTCTGAAGAAATCAATTTAACAATAATTAATATAATCTATCATACACATCAAGAATTCAAATACATCGTGTGGCAGTCGAAAAATCATAGTCTGAAAGACTGTGCGTAGTCATTATGGGACCGCTAAGCCGAGACTAGAAAATTACGATACCACTATAACTTCCTATTCTACGAAGCTACCGGTCACGTCTTTGTGGCAGTCGGCATCTCTCCTACATAAAACATTCGTGTCAAATGATAAAGCGTTTCACCAGCAATTCAGTTGTATCCATGTAATCCTATTTGAAGGATTTTATTTGTATCGTAGTCGTCCAGTCATGGCCGATGTAATGTTGTATGTCTGGACGAAGAGGAATACCCAGAGAGAGGTATGCGTGGTGTCCACTAGATGATCAGCGGCATGTGCTCTGATGACTTACCCAAGGTGCAGGGTGATATCCTTAAGACAAATTTGAATGAACTCTCCAACGTGTGACCCTGATACAAGTTCCACCGGGTCGAATACATATGAAGCAGTAAGTTTAAAAAGCGTTTCATATGAACCACTCCCCCGCTTTTGCAGTCGACGTTCATTTAGAAATGGCATAATTACATATTGAAGGAGGATGCAACATCAGATGGTGGGCCGAGAGTGGCATATGCAGCTACAACTTAGAAATCGGCATCTAGTGTGTTTATTGTCACAATTGTGCCATAAAAAAGTTTGTAGGCGACCTTAATACAATAACGTATCTGGAGACAACGAAACGTAGTTTACAATGGGAATCCCTCAGGTCACTCCCAAAGTATCGGGTGACGTTGTCGAAACTGAATGCTAAAACCGAAAGTCAAGTTTACAAATCAGATCACCTCCACATGATCAGAAAATAATTGTCTGAATTAACTAAATGCGAATTCAATTACACCTATTACTCATATCACTGCGTGTATAGATCTCAACCACGTCATAAAACATTGCATATGGTAGGTCTATATTTTGTAAACTGTATCAAATTATAACAATAATTTTTCCAAATAATATCTAAATTTACTTATTGTGATTAAACACTGGCAAACGTACTCAGACATAACGTATATATTTTTTAAATATACATAACAATTGTTTTAGAGCGTCATGTTGGATCGCTTCCTTTGCTTTCCATCTCCTTAATGCAGAAAGTAATTAATAATTTCCTGAGAAATGAGAAGAAGTGGGTGACGGCATTTATGGTAAAACGCCTAACTCTTTACATATGATTACTGTAAAATTCGAGTTGTTGAACACTACAAGAGATCACCTAGAATTGGAAATGCTGATCGTTCTGCCGCGTTCGAACTGACATGCTGATATTGCACCCATTGACCTCCATGAGGTGTACCGGCTGTTTGCTACACATTTCCTCCTTGTTTGCCAGTTACGCAACAACTGGAGCACCACAACGTTGACATGTGCAGTCATACAAAAGATGGCGCTGCTTGGCCTGATCTGCACTGAGACTGAGTTTTTACTTACTAAATTTTTTTTTTTTTTTTTTTTTTTTTCCAAGCAATATTATTATACACTTCAAAGTAGTTCCCTTGGGCAGCTAAACTCCGGCGGAGTCGTTGTTTCCACTCTTAGTAGCAGCGCTGGAAGGCTTGAACTTGTAGGGCTGTTAACTGGTTGGCCACAGTTTTATGAATGTTCTCCAGAGTTCCAAAATGACGTTGTTCTAAGGCATATTTCAATCGTGGGAAAACGAAAAAGTCACAAGGACTTCGGTCAGGTGAATAGGAGGGTTGAGGATCAACAGGAATGTGTTGAAGTAAAACATTCAGTGACTGAAAGAGCCGTGTGACATGGGGCATTGTCAGGATGAAGCATCCACCTGCCTGCAATGTCTGATCTGACACAAATAACTCTTTTCCTGAGCCTTTCAAGGACACCTTTGTTAAACACTTGGTTGACAGTTTGTCCTGGAAGGTCTGATCTCACAGGAGCCATCACACGCTCAACGTTTTCGAACGTTTTTGAAATTGAATGTCTCCTTGAGCGAGATTGATCTTCAACGTGTTCTCCGCCTTCCAAAAATGATCTGTGCCAGTGAAAAACTTGTGCTCATTATAAGCAACTTTTTCCATATGCCTGAATCAACTTTTCAATGTTCACACTCGTGGATTCCCCAAGTTTAACACGAAATTTGATTGTAAAATGTTGCTCTAAATTCCGAAGCTCCATTTTCGTAACACACAAGAAAAACACAATTTTACTGGTGGCGCTGTTAAAAATAATGTGGTGGCTGAACGGAGTTGAAACTCGGAATGAGAATGTGGAAGGTATGAGAAAGCGGGTCCAGCACGGACAGGTACACACAGCGTTGCCAGATCGCTAGCAGTGTTATCAATCTCATAACTTCTCTCACACATCTCGTTTTCTGAAATTTTTGAGTGATTCGGACCTTTCCATCTGGGTGTTACAGTTTTCACAAACGGCAGTGTAGAAAGGTAGGGCAAAAGCCGGCATTTGTGAAGATAACAGAATGATAGCAACGTGAGTGTGGTGATCGTTTGCAGGTATCGAGGACGCATTCCGAGCGAAGAAGATCGGCTCCCTGATCGGTGTCGAGGGAGGACACGCCATCGACTCCCGCCTGTTCGTCCTGAGACTGTTCCAGGAGCTGGGAGTGCGATACCTGACTCTCACAAACTACTGCGGCACGCCCTGGTGAGTGCAAACAAAACAATCGTAAGGACACTCAAAAGCGAAATGTTCGCTTGGTCTTATATCTGGAGTAGTGTTCACAACGTTCTATTTAGAACTGATAGTATTTAAAAATCTGACTGAAAGTGACTATATTGATGACATCATCATCATCATCATCATTAGACGTTTCCACTTTTGCGGATCGTCCTGGACATCCTCTTCCAAGTCTGGCGGTCATACCAAGCTTTTTCCTCCATCAGGTTTGTCCAAACGACTCCCTTAGTGTCTGCACCTTTCTTCACTCGGTTCATCCATCTTGCCCGAGGTCTTCCAACTGGCCTCCTTCCCTTCCCACTGTTCAGCATCCTCCCCTCCTCCATCCTCATAACATGTCCCAACCACCGCAGTCTTTTCCTTGTTAACATCTCTTCTAATGCTTCCACTTGTAGTCTCTCCCTGATGTTTTCATTTCCTGGTGATATTCTCTATCCCTCTCAGAAACCTCATCTGTGCCACCTGTAATCTGCTAATATCTATCTTTGTCCAAGTCCATGTTTCAGCACCATAAGTCAGTATGGGCTGGTAATATACTTTATAGATCAGAATTTTGGCTTCCTTCCCTATATTCCACCTCCAGATTACATCCTTTATCTGATGATACAATTGCCCACTCTTCCTTACTCTCTGATCTAGTTCCTCCTCCAACTAGGACATAATTATTAAAATACATGAAAACATTTGCTGTTGACTTCTTTACAATGTTTACATGTCCTAAGCACCAATTTTCAAATGCATCATGCATCCCTTCTATTCTTATTTTCTAAAAATTTATTATTATTACTCATTTAAAACTGTAAATGAGTGAAAACAACATTTGTTTTCTTCTGAGATAAAGTCTCCTGGATTTTATAAATTGCTTTACACTCGCTGCGGTACGACATCCAACGTTGTATCTTCACACAATTTTATTGTTCTGATTACAACCGACGACCATTCCACTTCTATACAGATGATACCGGTATAGTTGTTAAGGATGCAGTATTTAATTTAATTTAATGGAGCACAGGCTCCGGTGGCAATTTCGCTACACCCCAATCTTCCCCCTATCATGCACCCACCTACATTTGCCCTCTGCAAATTTTATCTTTAAATTCTTTCAACGTTTTCGGTAAATTATTCATTTCTCTTGGTAACTCATTCCATTCCCTGACACCTTTACCTAAAAGAGAGAAGTATGCTTGTCAGGGACGCATTTCACACCACTAAGGGGGTCCGTATCACAGCCAGAGGGGGCCCCGATGACCAGTCGGAGGGGCCCCACCTAGGCCATAAACTGTTACCCCGCCGACAGGGGCCCATAACCACATATATGGCCCAGGGGCCCACAAAGCGTAATGCGGGCCTCACGCTAGCATATTCGGGAGAAGAGAAGCAATACAGTGAGATTCGTAATGTCCTTTGGGTCATTGCGAATACAATTTATGTATAACTTTTTGTGACTTCCCAACATAACTAACCACAAGCAGTCTCCGATAGGAGGAAAAAAAAATTGGTTATAAAAAGCTGAATGAAACAATAACTGTGAGTTTTCAGGTTTTATAAATATCTGCCGAATCCTGACACAGGTTTTAATTATTGTATACATGAAATATTATTACCCTTAGTAGTTAAATGCGAGGTACATACTTTTTATGGGCACTATATTGATAGGTATCTTATTTCCTTTAAGACACCAGACTCCAAAGATACTAGGTGCAAATGTAAACAAATGCTCCATCGATTATATCTTTCAACGCCAAAACTCAACTAACATTCAAAGAAAAACTAAAACTCGTGTCTATCGATCGTTTATATCGGTTTTACAGAAAATTACAGAACAATTCAAAGACTTCCGACCAACGTTTGTGGAATTCTAACAATACTTAAACAATTAAATTCACTTTGAAACTAACAGAATTACCGTAATAAAAAATCATTTATTATCATTATGTAATCCACAAAATTGAAAATTAAAGTTTTTACACCCAAAATTATCCATATAAATCAGTTAAAACTATAGCAGATTTAGAATTACAAACTTTTAATTATTTTTTCTTGCATAGTACTGACCCTGAACATATTAAATAGTATTTTCATAGTTTCTTTCATAAAACAATGTTTATTTCCACATATTCACAATTAATTGCAAGAAACATACACAAATCATATTTACTCAGTTCCTACCTTGTTACAAATAATTATTAGAACATAATATCATTACAGGTCTTGATCTGAGCTCCGCTATAACATGCTGTAACCGATTCTTTGTCCTTGTTTTTGGTTTGACGATGAGAAGAAAAAGTTAAAAATTTGTCCTAGTATTCGCTTCATTCTTGACCTTTAAGCATGAGCGGTTAATGCTGAAGGATGACGAGGATGGAACCCAAACCAGGGGGATAGATTAATGTACACTCTTTGGCAAAAAAAAATGACTGTGGTCGCCCGAGACATAGTCCCTTATTTCACACAATGTGGCATCATTGCGGGTATTCAACTCAGCGCCATCTGTTATTCATTTCCTGAAGTCAGTGCCTGGAACAAACTCTCCAGTGATGCCACATAGTGCAAAATAATGGACTTAGTCTCAGGCACCCACAGTCAATTTTTTTGCCAAAGAGTGTACATGAAAAACCTCTGAGTTGAAGTACAGGCTGAGATTTTGTGATATACTAACCACCTAACCGTTCTTTTTGCGACGCGTATTGAATTGGAAGCAGAATAAGCAGCTTAGATACGAGTAAAGTAACCAATGTTTTTTCTTCAGTTCACCAGAAGATGGCGACAGTGATTGTGGTCGCCGAAATATCCTGTGATAGTAACACTTCGTTAACTCCACTAGTCACCCGAGAGCATTTCGTAAATTCTCAACACCTAGCGAAACTTAGTTCTTATGAATCAGTTTTTTATGTGTATGTCGCTTGCAGAGTAACAGATCTTCCGGCAAATGATCAAGTGAGCTGTTGCAATATGTCTAACCCATCGTTTGATGGTACGGAAGTACATTTTTAACCTTCACAGAAGAGATAAACTCTATGGAAGGTCAGTATTGTTCTTAAGCCCTCACACTTTGATGTTTTCATTTTCCAGATAAGGTTTTATCAGCGGATTGTTTTGTAGTGTGTGGTGGAAGTATTTTGCACTAATGTTTCGGGAACTGCACCACTTTCGGTACCTGCCAGAAACTGGTGCTAACCTGTTGAAATGTACATCAGTCGCTTCGTCAACATGTCCTCCACACGTTTCGCGATCAAACATTGCGGAAAAGTCGCTAGAAATTTAATTAAAAATGCCGAAATATGAAAGGCTGAGCAACTGCTAAATGCTTTCAGCACTGCTAAAATAACATAAAAATTATCGGTACAGGGATCATTTCCAGGCCCGCCGCTAGCTGTTTGAGCGCCCGCGTGCAATACCGATTATGCCGCCCCCTATCTTACTACAGCCAGTGGTGGATCTAGGAATTTTCCGAGCCGGGTCAAAAGAATGTGAGATTGCCGCCCCTTCAAACATTATTTGCCGCCCCCATTGTTGCCACACCGAGTGTTGCCGGCCGCCTGAAGCAGCTATTGAGCTAAAAATTTCAACCTAAACAGTTTAGTTTTTTCATATAAATCGTGGTTAAGGTGAAATACGGCCTGGACCAAGTGATAAAAAATTACGAAATTTTGGCTAAGCGACATTGATCACGCAAAGGCCTGTTTGTTTACAATGGAAGCAGTCGATTATCTCTGGTTGCTCGTTGCTATGTAAGATGGCGGTCATCACCGTATTACAACTCGGATAAATATTGCGCGTTTGTCAATTTTGTGAGACTTTTTACAAAGGAGTAGAGCTGAAAAGGCATGAAAACATTTCGACAAAGGATTAAATCAACATTTTAAGAAACTGTCACTGATTTTTTTTCAACGTTGGCGGCATGTAACGGCTGTGCGTCATGTTATATTTTGGCATTTTTAATTAAATTTCTAGCGACTTTTCCGCAATGTATGATGGCAAAACGGGAAGAGGACATGTTGACGAAGCGACTGATGTAAATTTCAACAGGTTAGTACCAGTTTCTGGTAGGCACCGAAAGTGGTGCAGTTCCCAATGTTTCTACAGATTTCAGCCCCTTCTAATGAGTATATCCACCAGCAGGCCATCACCCTGGGATAGCTGTCACTTTAGAAAAGCAACTCGTTGGACTACGGACACGACAGTAAACACACAATTTGACCCATTATAACAAATAAATGCTTTAGAAGTGGTGAACACACTCGGACAACGTGCAAAATCTAAATGAAGTGAAGAAAATGGGAATATACTAACTATGTTAACAACTCATTCAATCAACCATTTCACTTAGTTTATTATATTCCATGACCTTTAACAGGAGCTACTGGATCTATAATTATGGTATCAGGCCCAGCTAAATGATTTAATGTATTAGAAATAAATTTGTAGTAATAGGAGTAACAATTACTTTACTAACTATGTGTCAATGATGAAGAGATTTAGTACGAGAAGGAACATATCAAGGATTACGATGAGGAATAATTTTATTTATTACTTCAGAAGTATTATTTTTTGTATCATTATTCTGAGCTTTCTTTAATAGAACATTAGCACCAGCAATTGAGTTAGGTATAATTCAACCCCCAAAAGGGGTTACACCATTTAATCCCGTGCAGATTCCATTATTAAATGCAGTACTTTTCTTATCTTCAGGAATTACAGTTACATTAGTACTTCGTAGATTAATAGAGTCTAATTATTCTTAAAGATTTCAAACATTAATTATTACAGTAATTCTTGGAATATATTTTACTGTTCTACAATCACATGAATACTGAAAAGCAAATTTTACTATCGTAGATGTAATATAATGTTCTTCATTTTTTATAGCCACAGGATTTCACGGAATTCATGTACTAATTATAGGCTCTACATTCCAATTAATATGCTTAATATGACATAAAATAAATAATTTTTTCTATATCACACCATTTCGTATTTGTAGCAGTTGCATGATATTGACATTTTTTAGATGTTGTGTGATTATTCCTACATATTTCAATTTACTGATGAGGTAGATATTTATCTAGTATAACTAGTACAATTAACTTCCAATTATAAAGATTGAAATAAACAAGATAAACAATTATAATATTAATAATTAGAACTTTTATTTAATTAATCATCCCTATAGTAGTTTTAATTATCGCTTTAGTAATATAAAAAGAAAGTAAATGATCGAGAAAACGTTTGACATTTGAATATGGTATTGACCCAAAAAGTTTGCTCGAATGCTATTCTAGCTTCAAATTTTTTATTGTAGTAATTTTTTAATTTTTGACGTAGAAATTACATAAATTATTAATTATTATTTATTAATTATTGTTACTATTTTAAATATTCCTAGAATAATTACATGAACATTCATAACATTATTTTTATTATAATCCTTTTAATTGGACTATACCACTTTAATTTCAGCAAGTTGATTTCTGTAAAGCGTGTTCCAAGATGTATCCTGTCTGAACTTCGACCTTTTCAGCCACAACATACCAACTCGCCCCAAATGAGAATATTGTTTAGATAAAGAATTCACAAAGCTTATCTACTCTATTTAAGTAGTTTGATACTGTATAAAAAGCACCTGTATTCAAAGATATTTAAGAAAACTTAAGTTGTGAAAATAATTTAACAATCAGTTTATGGGTCCATTTAAAGAGTTTTGTCTATGTTTATCTTCACAAATACTCAACGCTGCGCAGTGGGTCGAAATCTCAAAAAGCTGGTCAAAATATGGAAACGTTATCCAAGTTTAATGAAACTTGTACAAAATCAGTTTTGAGCACGCTGATTACGATTCCAATGTAAAAATTGCAAAAAAAGATGGAGGAGCCATAATGGCGGATTAAAAATGGTCTAAAAATGTTTCAGTTGTCATACAAATTTGTATACATGGTTTAATGAGCTCGCTGATACCGATTCCAATGTCAATAATGCAAAAAAAGAACAAATGGCGGATTCAATATGGCAGATTAAAAATTAAAATATGTTAGAATTAAATGGGTTTCAAAAATTGAAAATTGTTTCAATTATTATAAATTTTTTTGGATAAAAATGTGGTGTACTATACATTCCTATTTCCTTTCCTATGAAGCCAACTTTATCGTCGCTCTCGTTGGTTGGACCAGCAGATTCTGGAGCAATAAAATATAACTTGTATTAAGACTTTTATATCCCATAAACTCTATTTAAAAGTAACCCCATACATACAGGTATTATTAAAGATTATTTAAAAAGAGGAAGTTAATTTCGTATGGTGTTCTTCAGTATATCGTATTAATGAAATTAATATCGCCAATAACAGACTAAGTTATAACCAAATATTTCGCTCACCTATAGGTGCATACAACTCTAGTGGACTTAGCTATGCGAGATTTGGTCGAACAATGTTTTAAACTGTTTGATTTTGAAGTGTTGGGTTATTTCAGATATTTAGATGATACTTTTATAATACTACCAAAAAACAAAATTGATTATACTTTAAATATTTTTAATAACTATGACAATAACTTACAATTTACACATGAAATTGAAAAAAGACGAAAAAGAAATCTCCGTCCATTTTGAATGATGAAAATTGCTAAAAACTGAAAACTTTTCCACCAGTTCAAAGTAACGGTTGATTTACTTCCTTTGTATCTCGCAATAGTTGCTCGCTCAATGGTCACGTTTCAAATGATGTACAGCGTCTGCGTCAAGCCTCGGACCTATTCTAACCATGAAGTCAGACACTTTGGGAGTCAGTCTACCCAACTGTATACTTAAAATTCCCTAAATATTTTTTTTTCGACTTTTGGCGAGCTTTTAGAGATTTCGCCCCACTGTGCGCCGGTAGTGGGGATCATAGCTCTGTTCAATGATGACTGGTCACTG
>JARYHS010001113.1:6672657-6734628 GCA_031002005.1 Vandiemenella viatica | reverse complement strand
CATAGTTTCTGAGTTTTTATAAGTCAAATTTATCCGGTTTTCATTTTATAGATACAGACAGGCTATCAGAGTATGTAGCATGGCTCAGTATAGTTAAGGTTGATTTGCCCGTACATTAATTTTAGTTGCATAATTTGAAACATATAATGAAACTAAGGAAAATGGAAACAGTTTTTAGGCAATGACATAGGATAATGGGTTTTTAGTGAAATATTGTTCTGTCAGCAAGGAGGAGTGTCTGAGGGTGGTCGTACCCCGCAGGTGCCACCGTCCGCCCTCGGCCACCGGCGGACGGGGTCGTCGGTGTCCGCGGGGACGGCGAGCGGGGGCAGCAGCACCCCCGGGGGGAGGCGGTCCCCGCAGCCGACGTCCCCGGACCTAGAGGGCGCGTTCTTCGACCTGGAGGTGACCATGGAGGGAGGCAGCCTGTGTCGCGACCTCGTCTGCACCGACCCGGACTACGAGAGGCGTGAGTCTCGCTCGGCTACAGTTAAACAATAAAAAGTGCCGAGTCATGCATATGAGTAAAAAGGAGACAGCATTTAGCTCTGAATGGCACTGACCTTAGAACGGTAGATTCCGCTAAATACCTATGGGTAACAATTCGTAATATAGTAGAACTCCAATTATCCGAAATCTGACTATCCGAATTGCTGATTACCCGAATCACTTTTTTTTAATTAAGACGGAGATGTTCAGCAAGCAATGACTTTTATTTACAGTGCGGTACGAACGTACTGCACTAATGTACGGCACTTGTAAGTGCGCTTAACATGTAAAAGTGTTGCCTTTTCATTTAATTAATTAAAAGCTCTTTTTCTTTAAAAATAGTTTTTTTCTCTCATTTTCAAAATACATACAGTAATTAATTAAAATACTCTTTCTCAGAAAAAATCCAACTATCCGAATTTTTGATTATCGGAATGGGGTCCGGTCCCAATTGATTCGGATAATTGGAGTTCTACTGTAACTTATTGTGGAATGAGCGTATCGAGAAGGTAATTGGGAAAGCAAATCGTATGCTATGATTTGTAGGTCATAATTTAAAACACTGCACCCAGAAGTTAAATCGATTGCGTACAAGTCACTAGTGCGTCCTCACTTGGAATATTTTTGTTCTGTATGGGGTCCCCATCAAAAGGGGTTAATGGAGGCATTAGAGAAGGTCCAACGAAGAGCCGCCCGATTTGTGATATGTATACATAGTTGGAGGGAAAGCGTAAGTGCGATGTTGAAGGAGTTAGGTTTGGAAAACCTGGAACACCGAAGGTGTTGCTCTCGACTCTATAAAGTTAATGCAGTTATTTGAGATTTCCCAGTTAGCCAAGCAGCGCTGCGGTGGCAGTCGGTGTAACTAACACTTCAGGCACTACCAAGACTCGTGGAAGATATTGAGGTGAGCGCAGTCTCCAGGCACGGTGTATTTTATCGAGGCGGATGCTCGTCTCTCGTGAGTCTCGGCTTTCTGTAGGATGTACCGTGTGACGCCTGAGCTCTGGGATGGTCTGTGCAGAGTTCCTGCGGGACCTGTGCGAGGTGGTGCTGTTCCTGCTGCTGCCGGAGGAGGACTTCGCGTGCAAGCCGGTGCGCTTCCTGCTGCGCGAGCTGCTCGTCTCCTCCGTCCTGCTGCCGCTGTTCGACCTCTTCTCTGACCCCGACTACATCAACCAGACCATCGTCTGGCTCATAGTGAGTATACAGGTTCACGTCAAACTCGGCTCACACTATACTGTCACTGCTAGCTGAAAATAACCAATTAACTCCTCAGAAATAACCTGTCCATGTGCTGCTTCATCCCTAATAACCACATGTAATGGCTGAGCTCAAAAGTTTTTATGTATATTCTAAAGAAGGATAGGGAAATATGACCCAACACTTACCACAGATGAAGGCAGCTGGGAACGACGAACACAAAAAACAAAAGAAACGTGCAATATTTCGACGTACAGCATTATTCTTGCAAAAGAGATATTCACCATCTCACTTTATCAAGAACAAGGCTATACACCGAAATGTTGTGTTTCTTGTGTTTGTTCTTTTTTGTGTTTGTTGTTCCCAGCTGCCTTTATCTGTGGTAAGTGTTGGGTCATATTTCCTTATCCATCCTTAGTTTAATTCCCTTACAGTATATTCCTGCTCATTGTTATATATATATATATATATATATATATATATATATATATTCCTTTCCGCTACTTAGTGTCCTTTTTCCATTATATATATATATACTGCAGACCGCCACTTCATATAGTGAAGAAGAGTTTGATATCTGGATTTCAGTTGTTCTGATACTACCTTTTTGATTTTTCTTTTTGTGTTCCTGTTCGAGCCTACTATTAAATTAGAGAACAATCTAAACACATGGCCAAGTTAATTAATGTGTGCATTGCAGAGGGCAGCTACAGAGTTTGACAGACATTACAAGTCAATGCGGCACAACATTTGATGCAAATAAAAGTGAGTGTGTGAGGTTTGTTCAAAAAGTAAGGTCACTTTTTATTTTTATCAAAAAATATTTATTTATTCATCAATATTTATGTTGTCCCGTTCAAAGTAATCTCCTTCAAACATAATACACTTGTACCAACATTTTTTCCAATTCTCGAATCACTTCTGACGAGCACTTTCTGGTGTAGCCGTGAGCTCTTTCAGCGATGAAGTCTTTATCTCCTCAATCGTTGCAAATCTTCGTCCTTTCAGTGGTCTCTTCAGTTTTGGGAACGGGTAAAAGTCACGGGGCCAAATCCAGTGAATATGGTGGCTGAAAAATCACAAGCAATGATGGGTGAGCAGGTGCTTTGTTGTGATGCAAAAGCCATGAATTATTTTCCCCATAAATCAGCACTTTTTTGAAGTATTGCTTCTAACAAATGGCACACAACTTCAAGGTAATACTCTTTATTGACCGTACAACCTTGTGGTAAGAACTCCTGCTGGACTATACTGCAGTAATCAAATAACGGTGAGCTAAACCTTGCCACTGGATCGAACTTGGCGTGCTTTTTTCGGTCTTGATTCTTCTGGGCTCTTCCAATGGGACAATGGGCCTTGGTATTGACATCATAACTGTATACCCATAATTCATCACCAGCTATGACCTTGTTGAGCATATAAGGATTATTTTTGACAACACTTGACAGTTCCTGAGCGATGGTCGTGCGACGGTTCTTCTGGTCAGGCAGTTTTGGAACAAACTTTGCTGACACACGTCTCTTGCCCAAAACACCCGCGACCGAGTGTGGTGATTTAACGGTTAGTGTTCTGGCCTCGCATTCGGGAGGACGGCTGTTCGAATCCCCGTCTGGGCATCCAGATTTGAGTTTTCCAAATCGCTCCAGGCTAATGCCGGGATGCTTCCTTCAAAAGGCCATGGCTGAATTCCCTCCCATTCCTTGCCCCCCCCCCCCCCATCCTTTACTGTCTCTAAAGACCTCGCTGTTATGAGAAGTTAAGCAGTTAAAAAAACACCCCAAAAAAATTACATGGCACGAGCCAACCAAGATGCCGACTTCATCAGCAACTTCTCGAATGGTGATTCAATGATTCTCCAACACCATTTTCTTCACCTCTTCAACACTTTCTTCACTTGTTCATGTCCTGGGGCGTCCAGGGTGAGGTTTGTCATTGACATCTTCTCGCTCATCTTGGAAGAGCTTGTATCACTTATAATTTTTTTTTTTTACTCAAAGTTGATTCACCGAATGCGACTGTCAGCATTTCAAGTGTTTTTGGATCACTTAATTCCATTTTTTTCGACAGCAGAAACTTTCTGAGCACACAAAATGCTTCAAACAATTATGCCTCTCACAAAGAATGCTATATAGTTGAAACTGTGAAGATATGTGCAGGATGGGTGTACCAAAATTAGGAAGAAAAAAAAATGTAAATTGACTTTTTTACAACTTTGTCAATCCTTGTTTGAGGATGCAGCCCCTTTAAACCAGATGATCTATATACTATTTAATGCTACATAATTTTGTTGTAGTTCCTTCCAGGTTGATCGATCTTGAGCAACTCTCTTCCAGTTCACACCTGTAACTCGATGTATGTCTGATACGGAGCGGGGTGGTGTAACGGTTAGCGTTCTGGCCTCGCATTCGGGAGGATGGCAGTTCAAATCCCTGTCCGGGCATCCAGATTTGGGTTTTCCATGGTTTCCCAAATCACTCCAGGCAAATTCCAGGATGCTTCCTTCAAAAGGCCATGACCGAATTCCTTCCCATTCCTTGCCCCCCATCCTTTCCCGTCTCTAAAGACCTCGCTATTAAGAGACGTTAAAAAAGTATGTCTGATCCGGGTGTCTTCCTCTTGCTCTTTTCATGTTGCTTGGTGTCCAATCCAGTACTGCCGTAGTCCATCTGTCATCTCTTTTGCGAGCAAAATCACCAGCCCATTGCCATTTTTGGGTCATGACTGAATCTAAGATGTCTGTCACTTTGGTTATCAAACAAATGTAGATGGCCCTCTTCCATTCTCTTCTTGTATGTTTGTATGTATGTATAGAGTTAAATTGTAAAAGTCACCTTACTTTTTTGGACAAACTTCTTATTGTCACAGCCAGACGAATGCTAGCCAAAGGAATTATGAGTAACTGAAGAAGGGAACTGGTATTAAATAACTTGCAAATTTAATGGGGAAAGTAGAAGGAATGAAGAAGGCAGGTAGGCAAAAACATTAACAACGCCTGTATGCAACAGGGATGTGCCACAGAAACGTCGGGGAATGATTTATTGTATGCACTCAGACACGTGTGGCCCGAATGAATCGTTTCTATGCTCCCGGGATGGTGCCTTGCCCTAGGATGAATTTTGCCGATTGTTTCTACTCGCACATAAGCCGCCAAAACATAGACAAGCAGGATATAAGTAATATTAAGCAAGTGAAATAAAATTTCTCAAAGCTGAATAGGGGTTACAAGACAGGGTGGAATGAGAAATGAGGGTGTTAGTGACACAAGAGCAGGTACGGAAGGCAAGACTTAAACATTACGGACATGTTAAGAGAACATGGGAACAGAGAATACCAAGGAAAATATGAGAAAAGAAGATAGGAGATAAATAGTTGGTAGGAAGAACAATGGGCGTAGGAGTGGAGGAATGAATTGAAGGTGGTGACAAGATCATCATCATCATCATTCTCCAGTTCCAGTCTTCACACTTCTTCCTATCCATGAATAGTTGATGTTCTTGAGCAGTCTTCCAATCAAGTCCTAAGTCTTCCATATCCATCTGGATTTGCTCTATTCATTTCTTTTCGGGCCTTCCGACATGTCTTTTACCTTGGATGTTCATGTTAAAGTATACCTTTGCTTAATTGCTCAAAAGCCTTAAAATCTTTGAAAAAGCCTGATTTTTTTTTTTTTTTTTTAACACCGAGATACGGCGTAATAAATTTCACTATCCCGGCGACTTGCAGATCGGCAGATTTCTCTCTGGCTCCACTTTGACCAAGTGCGAGTCAAAGTGCTAATATTTCAAACAAGTAGTAGAGTCTTTGCACAGAACCTCTCTTATGTAAGTCCTTTTTTAACAATTCAACATGCAGTGAAAGATAATCTTATTTGTTCAAAAACTGAAATTTTTCATTTCGGTGTCTAAAATGACAATCCCATTCCTGGCTTTTTATCAGAGCACAAAACCTCTCTTGCCATTTATGGCAGAGGATATAAGAAAATTTATTACAAATTTTATTGTTATCTTCAATGTTTTTAAGAAAGAGCACATAAAAGTATTGACTAATTTACAAAAAGTGGCAAAATAAGACTTGAGTGTTGTGTCGAAGCATTCCTGTGGTAGCGACATCAGTTTAGGAGTTGCAAGCAATAAACTTATCAAGGCTATGATATTCAACAAGAAAGTGTCTGAAAAAGAAGTTTTCGAGATGAAATTGGAGATCAAAGACTTCATTTTTATGATGATAAAGCACATACTGGACAAGTCTCCTATAAATTATAGAGTTGTAAGAAGTATGACTTGCCTTGATCTGAGACAGATGGTGCTAAATAGTAGCAACTGTTATGAAAAGATGAAATATCGTCTGATTCACTTGTCAAAAATAAATTTGATTGGAGACTGTGATGAAATTCTTATTTTATTTAACCTGCTTACATATTAACAACTCTTACCAGTATGTTTTATGTTTACCCTTATGACATGTTGTAGCTCATCTGATAAGTAAACTTTACTCGTATAAGAAAATATTTGATCAAATATGCCCAATAGGAACTACTGCTGTAACACGAAACATGTTGAAAAAGTTGTATTTAACCTATTTCTTAAACCTATGGAAAATGTTTCATCTTTTACGGGTCTTTTACACATAGCTTTAAAAAAGGGGTGTGGGGGGTGTGAGCCTTCCTCATTCAACATTATACCTGATATCTAATAAGTAATTGAACTTACAATTTGGCCATCTTTCTCTGAAGTAACTGCTAATGTGCTATAATGTATAAAAACAAATTAAGTTAAAATATATATTTATTTACATATTAGTAATTCTTATTACTAAGGTGGTAATGTTCCTTTTTGCCCTTGTGTAAGTTTTCTTGGGTATGGTAGTTTTTTTTATTTTTATGTTTAATATATGAAAAGGGGAAAAGTTTCAATATTCACTGTATTGTGTGAAAACAAAAGTAAATTTATTAGAAATTTATTATTTATTAATTTATAAACTC
The DNA here is from genome assembly GCA_031002005.1 of Vandiemenella viatica. NCBI lineage: Eukaryota > Metazoa > Arthropoda > Insecta > Orthoptera > Morabidae > Vandiemenella > Vandiemenella viatica. Next base: position 6,727,955 of record JARYHS010001113.1, on the reverse strand, counting down.
GATTAAACCATTTTTCATCATAATCTTAACATGGATATTTTAATTTCTTTGCTGTAAGTTGCATATTAGTTTTTTCCATAACATTTTAATAAACGTTAAATATAGCCTTAAAAATATGAAAAATTGCCTTAAAACTCCTTAAATTTTCTTTTGCTAAAAGAGTGGGAACCCTGCTGTAAGGATTTTGCCACACTGATGTTTATACCGGCCTCTGCACGATTGATTTCATTTCTCATTTTGTCCTTTCGTGTTCTCTGAAGCAGGGTACGCAAAAACTTCATTTCGGAGGCTTCAAGTCTACTATTGTCTCTTCTGGACAGGGTACGTGTTTCCAGTGTATGTCAGTATGGGGATGTAATAGGTTTTGAATAGTGTATGTTTACACTTTCTGTCCCACAACAAGGTTCTCACCTGGTTATAAAAGACTGCTGCTTTATTATTTCTATTTTACATCTCTAATTAGAGTACTGCCAAGATATTTGAACTGGTCAACATTTTGTAGTTGTTGGTTGTTTAGGTATATCTTCAGACCAGAACTCCTTGTACCTGTTGCCATGACTACCGTCTTACTCTGGCTGATTTTCAGTCCGTACTCCTCAAACAGCTTGTTCCAAGCCTCCAGCTTCTATTGAATCTCTTCTGCACTTTCACCCCAAATCATCAGCAAAGACTAGGGCTTTTGGGGACAAGCTAGCTGTTGGAAACTTGAAGAGGTAGAGAATCAAAGGTGATGGGGGGTGTACCAGAGAAAGGAGGGAATTGTTATCTCGGTTGTCCGGGTTGAATCACATCAATTTATGAAAACCTAATGTTTCGGCCATCATTTTGTGGCCTCCTTCAGAGGACTTTCAAGGCTGGGATCGCTGTCGTCTATATATAGCTCCCTGAGAGTGCGCTAACCGTTTGCAGTGACATCAGTCAAGTTACCGCCGCCCGCATGGTCGGTCCGATGGGGGCATGCGTCCTGCGTTTTCCTGATCAAGCATCACCATATTTGGTGAAGTTGTGGCCCACTGTCCGCGTTCATGTCGCCTCTATTTAATTCCCAGCGCTTCTCTGATACACCTGGGCCTCCATCTGCTTTGATGAACCAGTGCACTACCAGGTGTGTAAATATGAAACCAGAATTTGCCAATAGATGGCTCTAGCTATCAATGCAGTTACCATCAGATTGCATCATTGTCACCATTTTCTTTTTTTGACATCTGACAGCCATTTTCAACCCACAACAATACAAGTTTCATGTGTCAGTGTAGTTTTCAATAATGTTGAACATGTTGAGTTTTGAGCCTCCAAACTACAATTTGTGGACATCATTGATTTTCTGTTACCATTTAAAGAAAGCTGCTGCAGAATGGCGTCAAATGTTTGTTAAAGCTTCCGGTGAGCGTCCTCTCGGAAATCACAGTGTTTTGAGTGGTTTAAAAAATTCAAAAGTGGTGATTTTGACGTGAGAAACAAAGACAGTGGAAAAACCTCCAAAGAAGTTTGAGGACAGCAAGTTTCAAGCATTGTTGGATGGGGATGGTGCCCAAATGCAAGAACAACTGGCAGTCCAATTAAATGTAACAAGGGAAGCTGTCTCCACACGTTTAAAAACGCTGGGAAAGATCCAGAAGATGGGAAAATGGGTTTTCACATGAACTAACTGACAGACAGCAAGAAAAATGAAAAACCACTTGTGAAATGCTGCTCACCAGGTATAAAAGAAAGTAATTTCTCCATCAATTGTGACAGGTGATGAAAATTGGATATATTTCGAGAACCCTGAGCATAAAAGATTATGAGTAACTCCAGCTGAACCATCAACATCAACGTCAAGGCCAAATCGCTGTGGAAGGAAGACAATGCTCTGTCTTTGGTGAGATCTAAATGGTGTGATCTATTACGAGCTACTTAAAACCTGGTGAAACTGTTAATTCTGAACAGCAAATGATCAATTTGAATCAAGCATTGCAGGGAAAACGAGCAGAATACCAGAAAAGACAACACAGTGATTTTGCTTCATGACAACTTACCATCACATATAGGAAAACTGCTCAAGGAAATGATTGAAGTGCTTAGTTGGGAGATACTGACGCATGAGGCTTACTCACCTGACTAAGCTCCATCCAATAACACTCTCTTTACATTGACGGGACACGCACTCGCTGAGCGGCACTTCAATTATTATGAAAATGTACAAAAATGGCTCAATGACTGGTTAGCGTCAAAAGAAAAAAAATAAAATTGGTATGGTATTTATAAATTTCCACAGAGATGGGAAAAATGTATATCTGGCTATGGGCAATACTTGAAATAAGGTACTTCGTACCATTTTTATACAATAAAGGTGTATTTTTTATGAAAAAATTCCGGTTTCATATTTACGCACCTGGTAGTGTCACTAATTAAAATTGAGTGCCCACTATAGCCAGAATGTTGTTCAGCTGATCATGAAGGTGCCATATTCAAGAGGATGTCCTCTTTGTCAGAAGTTGCAAAAAATATGGCTCTAATTGTACAAAAACAACTTGCGTTTTAAAATAAATGGCTAAAAATGTAAAGTATGAAATAATGAAACGTCTCCATTTTCAGTGGCAACAGATTGAAATAATGATACCAATACACAGTTATATCCCAGCGTTCTTACATTTTAAGACGATAAACATGAAAAAACTGTAAGAACTGTGGTATGCATACCAGCATTGAATGGGGAGTCAACAACAGGGCGTAACATAGGTAATCTTACGTTATCACAGTTGGAGCATTGCTGTTTACAAATAGTAAATTGTGTGGCATTCTGTTCTGATAATATCCCTGTAAAGATTGCACAGAAGAATGGGATTTTAGCAGTTTTTAAAGAAGCTTATGCAGATATTGTCATTATTGATTGTGTATGTCACTTTATTAATTTACCTGCTCGAAGTTTATCACCTAAAATAAGCCTCAGGAAATTTCAAAACATGCAGAGTAACGAATATATAAATAAAAATACTATCCAACTGAAAAGATTGTAATGAAGTTTATTTTTGTCAAGAAATGATAGAAGTAAGTGTTCGATATTTCACTTAAATAGGCTGTTAATTTTTTTTGACGTTTAGTTCATAGTTAATTAAATGCGGGTTGCAAGGCACCCTTTAGTTCACCAAAAGCACTCCCACTACAGTGGTGGATCCAGCATTTTGGTTTGGGGGGGGGGGGCTTGACTCGGGCGAGGAGGGGGGGGCCGACGGAAATCTCATTATTCCAGATTGCCACCATCATACAAACAGTAGAGAGAGAGAGAAAAAAAAATGTCTAAAAAAATCCCTGTCATCGGGGGTGACCTTGGTGCTTTTGGGGGTGGGCTTCAGCCCCCTATCGCCCCCCCCCCCCTCCCTGGATCCGCCACTGTCCCACTAGTAGTAGACTATTCTATAGATCGATTGTGAAGTTGCTTATTCTAAACTTAAAAATTTCGAGAAGAGTAATTGTCAACTTGAAGGAATTTTCCTGTATTTATTTCCACGTTGAAAACTCATCATTATAATCATTTTAAAGTGTGTTCATTCTATCGGGAAAAACTTATTTTAAGAGATAATTCAGTTTGTTCCATTTTGAAACACGGGATTAGAAAAGCAAAAAACTAAGATTTGAAATATCTTTGAATTGAGTAAAGCTACAGCTGAACTTTTATCATCAGCTTGTCCCAAGTATTTTGATAGTAAAATTAAATAATTTGGCAAAGTTTAATTAGCAGTTTTGATTAAGAGAAAAAATGAACTTTTTAACTAAAAGGAATACAATTGTGAAATTTATATTAGTAGATAGCCTAAATTGAGACGATTACAAATATATAATGGTTTTGGTAAAATGTTTAAGCATTTGTCAGATAATGAAGTTTTAAAAGATAGATTGTCACTGATTGTTGTTGAGGTGCGTAAAAGTTCTGCCAAGTTGGTCACGTAATAGACTTCAATTTTAAGCTTATAGAAGTTCTTTTGAAAGTAAAATTAAATTAAAACAGATAGAACATGATCATAGGAAACCCTTGTAAAAATTTCAAGTTAAACTATTTTGTACTTAATTCAAGATAAAAGTTACTGACATCAAAGGCCATGGCAACCTTATAAAAGGCCATGCAGCCACCATGATTTGTCTCATTCTTTCGCCGGAAACTGATCGCATAACTTCACGATGGTTAACAGGGTGAACTGCTCCGAGCAGTTTTGGCAAATTCCAACATGACAGAAGCTTTTGATTCTGTGCCACACAACCGACTTTTAGCAAAGATTCTAGCTTAGAGTATTTCGGCTCAGATTTGCGAGTGGAAACATGATTTTCTAACTGGTCAATCACAGTATGTCATTGTTGACGGGGAAGCCTCTTCTAAGCTAGATGTTACTTCGGGCGTTCCTCAAGGAAGTGTAATAGGACCACTTCTTTTCTTAATATTTATAAACGATCTAGGTGACAACGTCAAATGCTGGTTGCTATTGTTTGTCGATGATGCAGTTATCTATAGGGAAATAAGGTGCTCCGACGATTGCTTAGAAATTCAGCGCAATTTGGATGCTATTTTCGATTGGTGCTGTAAATGGTAGCTTACATTTAATTGCAAAAAGTGCAAGGCAATGCGGATAAGTAACAAGAAGAATCAGTTTGTTCACGAGTACAGAATAAACAATTCAGCTGTTGACACGGTTGATTCCCTGAAGTATCTGGGGGTGATAGTACAAAGCAACATGAAATGGGACATGCACATAACTTCCGTTGTAGGCAAGGCAAATTCTAAATTGCTGTTCATAGGTCGTATTTTGAGGAATTGTAATGCTCATACAAAGAAGATAGCGTATAGAACACTAGTGCGTCCGCATCTGGATTACTGTTGTGGGGTTTGGGATCCGTATTGCAAGGTTCTGATTGACTCAGTTGAGAGGGTGCAGAGGAGAGCCGCTAGATTCATGACTTGTTGTTACAGCCCTTATGAAAGCGTCACAGAATTGATACATAGATTGGGCTGGGATAGTTTGGAAGACAGACGACGTAGCTTGTGTTCGAATTTATTGGCGAATATGTGAAAAAATTTAAATTTAGAGTGCAATGAAATACTTCTTCCGCCAACCTATTTAGATCGCAATGACCGGAGGGATAAGATTAGAGAAATAAGATGCCGTACGGATGCTTTTATGTATTCCTTCTTTCCTCGCGCTATTCGGGATTGGAATGCGCGGGTTTTGGATTGGTGCTTAGCACCCTCTGCCACCCACAATGTTTGTGATTTGCAGAGTATGAATGTAGATGTAGTGTAGTCACTAATGCTAGGGGGACTTAGCAAGTTTGTCTTCTCGTACGAATGTGCTTAACCTGTAATCCTTAATGAAACTGTTGTTTGATGCTTTATCGACGTATCTGGTACCGACAATGTACAAGTGAACTTTATCAAGAATATAATTGTGTTTCTCTGAAACTGTGTCAAGTGACTTAATTTCAATTACCCTTCGCATTTGGTGTTTAATACGAATGCGTGGCGGCCAATTTCTTAAATATTTTAGGTACCAGTAGGCTACATATGGTCATGAACTTATTTGTTCATAGTTTAGGCAATAGTGTTAACACCCCCTCACCCCCCCCCCCCCACACACACATGTAACATTTATGCCTAACAAGGTGTTAATTTTTGTTTGGTCCAGGATCTTTACGGGATTTTTTTTTTTTTTTTTTTAATGTTTGCAGGTATGTATTTGTTTTTCTGTGACCTAGTTTGGTGGATGAGCAAGTGTTTGTGAGCATGTGGGTTTAAATCCTCATCCAGCTTTGCAGATTTGAGTTTTCCACCAACTCCAGGGAAAAAATGAGCATCATCCTGCCGTTGAAAATTGTTTTTTTTTCTAATATTTGTTAATCAGCACTCCATTTACTTTCAAACTGATTTGAGTATTTTTAGATTGGTGTTTTGTTATGTAACTGAATTACATATAATCTCCACGCTTACTCTTCATTCACCCTTCACGTTGCCAGACCCGGGAGATCCCGCTGACGAGTGAAGTCTTCCTGACGGCGCTCCGCGTCACCGACGACCGTGACGAGCTGACTGCGACGCGGGAGGTGGTCGTCAAGGAGATAGCACAGCTGGTAAGTGAATCTTATCTTTCTTCGTGATGTGTTACATACGCATAGTTCTACTTGGTCTGTTTCATTCGATTGGGATATTGACTAAGAGAGTGGTCGGAGTGTACAGAGCATGGAAAGATATTGGTAGAAGAATTAGGAGAAGGGAAGAGATGACCATGACCACAAGCTGGCACTCTATTTCAGGCATAAGGCAGTAGAAATTACCACAGAACACATTCAGTAACTGATATGATAAAGGAGCTGGTTTGGGAGTCATTGGAGGGTGAAGAGAGTGCTGGGAGTGTATAAGGCGTATATTGGCGATGAGGCCTGGATGGATATTGGTAGAAGAATTAGGAGAAGGGAAGAGATGACCATGACCACAAGCTGGTACTCGACACCAACAATTGGTTATTTTACTTAATGCTTGGTGCGGTAGAAGGAAATAACTGTAGCAGAACCTACAAATTTTTGGCAATTGAACTCATACATTAAATGTGTAAATATAGTTATCATTAGCAGTACTGTTGAAATTACGTAAATATGTGGGCAAAAATTAATTTCACATTTTCCTGCTACCAAACGAAGTTTCAGCTGTATTTTTGTAACAGATGTCGCATAACTCCTGCTTGAGGGGTGTACAATTTGTCACAGAGGTCGCGCGACTCGGGAGGCGAGGACGACACCTGGGTTAAGCAGCAGCTGAGCTCGCTGTTGTACCTGCGCAAAGTCATCGACGCGAGGCTGCAGCGACTCAACGACGGCGCGGACTCGGACTCTGCCGGTGAGTGTCGATAATGCAAAGTAGCCGCTGTACAGTTTTTTACATACACAGAGCCCGACGGGGGGGGGAGTGTTGTGTAATGCCACAAGGCAGACATCTGAAATAAATGTATTAAAAACTGTAAGTGATAGCGAGAATTTAGTTTTTTCTGGCATATGGTAGAATTGATGTTTTCACGGGTTTTTTGTCGGATAATTTCTTTATTCAACAATATTTCGACAGCAACCTCCACTGTCTTCATCAGGTAAGCAGTCATCGAAGCTACGAGACTGTGAATGCCTCGCGAGGCAGTCCTGGCTCCTATAATTAGCGTGCTGCCAGAGAGGCTTTCCACTGCTCTCCCATTGGTTGATGCATCAGTCGGGCTTAGACGGGATCCCCCCAGACGGCTGACTCTAACACGCTGCTGTTTTAGATCTTGGACGTTTGGCTCCCAAGGTACGCTCGAGAAAAGACTGCCATCTCTGTTGATGTTGTCGGTGTTAAGCCAAATCTCGAGCAATTTTCTAATAAGAGTCCCAGAAATATGATGTCCGAGTCAATACTTCGGACTTGTCGAAGTTTATGTTGTGGAAATTTCTCACAGCATGTTCAACTAACACGGATTTGTCCAACTGTGGTAATTGTTGGTGCTTCCGAAATCTGTTGCAATGTTACCTTATGCCGGGAATAATTCTGGGAAGATCGAAAGGATTCTACCACAGTATGGCATAAGTAGTATTTTTCATCCACCATCGAAGTTACATTATGCACGGAGCAAGACGACCTCGTCCTTTGAGTCCTCGGAGTTTATTCAATCTCGTGCGAATGTGGCAAAATATACATTGGCCAAACTGTTAGAACCATCGAGGAACATTGCAGTGAGTTCCAGTAATATCTACGGTTGCTACAGTCAGACAACTCTGCGTTAGCTGAACATGCCGTGGTAGATTTCCACGACACAGACTTCGACAAGACCAAAGTATTGACTCAGAAATCCTATTTCTGGGACTCTACAATTAGAGAATCACTGGAGATTCAACTTAACACCAATAACATCAACAGAGATGGCAGTGTTTTCTTGAGCGAAGCTTGAGAGCCAGTTGTCCAAGATCTAAAACAGCAGCATGTTAGACACAGCGGTCTGGGGTGACCTCGTCTGAGCCCGATTGATGCGTCGACCAATGGGAGAGCAGTGGAAAGCCCCTCCTACTTATAGGAGCAGGACTGGTTCGTGATGCATTCACAATCTGGCAGCTTCGATATGAGAGCTCACCTGGTGAAGACAACGGAGGTAGTTGCCAAAACATTATTAAATAAAGAGTTTAATAAAGAAATTATCCGACAGAAAACCCGTGAAAAATTCATTCTAAGTGATAGCGTTCTAATGGTATCTCTGGTCGCTGTTTTGTGAGCGAAGGCTGACATGTGACACCATTCTCCAGCCAATAGCTATTGAGGTGACTGAGAGAGGTAAGGAAATTATTTACTAGATTGTTGATAACCCCTATAATTAAAAAGTTACCTGAAAAAGGAAATTTTTGTAAAGTTTTGTTTGCTATTATGTGAAAATTGTTTTACTATGTGACAGACATAATCTTGTATCTGCTACAGGTATTGGAAATAACCTGTAATTTGATTTGGTGGCATTTCCAGGTGCGCCTTCGCAGTTGGACTGGGGGCGGTTGGGTAACAGTGGGGGCGGCACTGCCCCCGGGGGCGGGCGACTGTTCAGCCTGCCGCTGGACGTGGTGCTCAAGAACAACGTCGCGCTGTCGTACTTCATCGACTACATGACCAGCCTCGGCGCTCAGGCGTATCTCTTCTTCTATCTCAACGTTGAAGGTGATTTAATAAACCTCATTCACAATGCAAAATAAAAATTACCGTGGTCTCTACCGAACGTGTTGAAGCAACAGGGCGTTGTGTATATACAATGCAGTGATACCTGGTTGTGGAAGATTTAGAGTAAGAATGTGTAAATAAAACTGTATATTATAATTGTGCAGACTATATCAATGAGTAAGGAAGCACCATAAAAAAAAGGCTGTATCAACGTGAGAGCTTTTACAAATGAGAGAAACGATGGGGCCACATTCATGAGGACACTGGTTCAAATCACTGTTGAACCAACCATATATCAGTTTTCTGCCATGATTTCCTGAAATCGCTCGAAGTGAATGCCGGGGTAATTCATTCAGAAAAACCATGGCCAAGTTCCTGCCTGTTCGTTGCCCCCAGTCCTTTCCTGATTCTAATTACATCAGTATCATTGAGTCATATATGTACATATACGGCACTAAGTACCAAAAAGGAATTAAATTCCTTTAGATGTTGGACATGGGACGCGAACACACAGAAAAGACAAAAACACAACTGATAAAGAAATTTTCAGGACTGACTATTTAAGTCTTTCTGTGAGGCAGTCTACCACATCACCCACCTCCAATAATGATATCCCGTTTGCATAGGGCTCATTCCGAAAATTTCTTTATCAGTTTTGTTTTTGTCTTTTCTGTCTGTTCGTGTCCCACGTCCATCATCTAAAGGCAAGTGGTGGCTCATTTCCCTATCCTATTTTAACTCCTTTTTGCTACTTAGCACCATTGAATTTCATTGTTTATTATATATGCTCCAACCAACAGTCGCTCTTGCGTTATTCGAATACGTATTCACGGGCAACATTACAACCTTCTCAACCCATCAATCATCCGAAACCCACAAAACCAACCACAACCCAGTCTTGGTCACACAATACTATCCAGGTCTTGAGTCTATTAACAGAATCCTTCAGCAGGGTTATGATTTCCTGCAAACCTGCCTAGAAATTAGATCCATTCTTCCTAAAATCCTCCCTGGCCCTCCCAGAACTTGTTTCAGCAGGCCTGCCAACCTCAGCGAACTTCTAGTCCACAAACACAGTCTTCCTCTTCCTAACAGTCAACCCCAAGGCTCTTTCCCATGTAATAGACCACGCTGCAAGATGTGTGACATACACCATGCTTCCACCACTTTCACCAACCCTATCACTGGCGAGAACTTCCCTATCATAGGACACGCCACCTGTGAAACCACCCATGTAATTTACCAGTTAACCTGCAACCACTGCCTGGCTTCATATATAGGTTTGACCACTAATGCACTCTCCATAAGAATGAATGGCCACCGACAGACAGTTTTGGTTCTGCTAAACTTGGTGGAGCCATTTATGAAATTACGTGGTTTTATGTATCATAATCCTTCCAGGCTTTTTCTTGCTTTGGTTATCTTTAACACATTTCTCTCTCTTTGTAGCGGTACCACTTTGTGTTTGAAAGTAGCGCCGGTTTGTGACGTCATCGGCACCATGTCCGTGGCCACGGAAGGGTGAACCCCGGGGGCGGCATGGTGGGTGCTGTGGTAGCCACAAGGTGGGCAGTCGGTCGCAGGACGTGGAGAAGTGTGGTTGGTGTTAAGTTGAAAGTTGTAAACGTGTGAATGTGCGTAAAAGGTGTAAAAATAGCCGTTCTACTTTAACTGGATCTGCAACTTTGGAGTGAGAAGTCCGATAAGTTTAACATTGGTGGTGTTGGAAAAAACGAAGGCAATGAATTAAAATTAGTTTTGTGAAATAACTGTTTATTCATTCAGTACCTAGACTTTAAACTGTTTCTCAGTTGGATACTGAGTGGCGGCCGGTCAAGAGAATCTGTATCTTTAGTAAGGAAGAAGTAAGAGTTAGACTATGCACATTATATTTCAGTGAGCGAGATTGAAAATAAAACATTGTGGTAGCTGATGTGGGAGGACGACCCACGAAACCGCAACATGGCGACCGTGACAGGACTAGAGAGTTTGGTGGTTTTATGGGGGGAAAATGTAATCCTTCAACGGCTTTTTGTGTATTTGATGTTAGTGGTAAGGAATGATCCGTTGGGAATGTTCATGATTTATAGTTGTTTGTTACTGTGGTGTATTTTGATGTTCATGAGGTTTTATATTTGTTTGTTTTTTAATGTTGTATTTCATGTTTACAGTAAGGAAATATTCATTTTCAACTAATTTATATCTTAATGTCCATGACATTTTATAATGGTTGTCTTTTAATTACATTTTAGTAGAAAGAAAACTGTTTTGGAACCAATGTGTATTTTGACACTTATTGTTTTGATATGTTTGTATATTGCTCCAACACCAACCAATTCAAAAAAATATAGCAGTTTATGGTTAATGTGATATTTGTAAGTATTGCTACATCAATTTGTGGAGTTTTGTATGTATTTTGTGTGAATGAGGTGTGGAAATTGTAAAATAGGAGGAAGGGGACTTAATTTGAATTTACCCTTGCCATTGCTAATTGGAAATTCACAATAACAAGGATAAACTAAGGGGGGTTGTAGCGGTACCACTTTGTGTTTGAAAGTAGCGCCGGTTTGTGACGTCATCGGCACCATGTCCGTGGCCACGGAAGGGTGAACCCCGGGGGCGGCATGGTGGGTGCTGTGGTAGCCACAAGGTGGGCAGTCGGTCGCAGGACGTGGAGGAGTGTGGTTGGTGTTAAGTTGAAAGTTGTAAACGTGTGAATGTGCGTAAAAGGTGTAAAAATAGCCGTTCTACTTTAACTGGATCTGCAACTTTGGAGTGAGAAGTCCGATAAGTTTAACATTGGTGGTGTTGGAAAAACGAAGGCAATGAATTAAAATTAGTTTTGTGAAATAACTGTTATTCATTCAGTACCTAGACTTTAAACTGAGTGGCGGCCGGTCAAGAGAATCTGTATCTTTAGTAGGAAGAAGTAAGAGTTAGACTATGCACATTATATTTCAGTGAGCGAGATTGAAAATAAAACATCGAGGTAGCTGATGTGGGAGGACGACCCACGAAACTGCAACATCTTACTTCAGAAAAATAACAGATTATATTAACAATAAAATTCACACTTCTTCATTTGCAGAGCATATATTTTAAATTTTTCTTTTGAATTCAAGTACATCGTTCTGTTTCATAACACATCCAGATAAACTAAAAAACTGATTTTTGTTTTCTTCTTTTTCCGAATAACCCATTTGGGGGTACGATAAATAAAATTTGGCTAGGTTTCTTTGTATTTAATTTTCTTTGCATCCTTTATCCTTTGAGAGTGTTTTTCCTTTTCTTCCTGAATCCATTTCTTCCCTTTACGTATTTCTGTCTTTCCTGAAAACCTGCCTTTTGAATTACTTCTCTATTGAGTGTTCTGTTCTCTATTATATCCGTTTTCACTCCCGCGTTTTTCCTGTCATTTTCAGTGAACTATGTGGGATTCGATTTATATTTGTTTAGTAAGAAGAAAATGTGTTTTTTATTTTATTGCTATCCATTCTGAATATGTGCCCGTAAAATTGCAGTGTTCTTTTCCTCATTGTAACGGTTAATTTTTCTATTTTCGAGTATAGTTTTCAGTTTGGTCTTAGTTTATATTCAACGTTACTATTACATTTAGGTCCCAGTACTTTTTTTCAAGATTCTTCTTTCTACTTTTTCCAGTTTTTCAAGATCCCCATATCTTGTTTGCTTAAGCGTTTCTGCCGAATAAATCATTTCTGGTCTAACTGATTTTTGTTTTAATATTTATTAGTACAGACACATTATTCTATTCAATATGAGTGATAGTAATAGATTCTACTATACTTGCAACCTCTGTGTTATAAGCCCCAATTGTTATTACAAATACAGAGTAGTATCAGAAAGTAGTAGGGCAGAATTAATTTAAATTTTTTATTGAACTAATCTGTACAAATCCGTAGTAGTCCTTGAAATAGCTCCCTTGTGCTTCGACACAATGCATATAATACAATTTTCAATTCACGTATGCCTTCTGAATTCACTTTCCAGGATACTCTTCAGAGACGTTGTCACGGCCTCTTGGACGTATTCTACGGAGCTGTTTCATTTTCCCTCAAGGTCCCGCTTGAGTCGAGGGAAGAGGAAGAAGTCCATTGGTGCGAGATCTGGACTGTAGGGGTGTGAGGCAATGTGGCAACCCTGGAAACTCCATGACGAGCAGTGTCGTGTGGAACTGCACGTTGTCGTGGTGAAGCTTCCAAGAATCAGCGATGTCTGGCCACACTCAAACGACGCGTTTGCTTAACCCGTGAAGCACATCTAAATAAAAATGGACATTCACAGTCTGTCTAGGGGTAGCAACTCTCTGTGAACCACATTCTCATCAATCCTCGAAGTTGATGGGCGACCGACGCACTGTTCGTCTTTGACGAGCTCCCGCCCATCCCAGAACAGCTTATGCCACTCAAACACTGTTGGCAGCATCCCATAGCCGCCCTTAATCATTCGGAAGGGTCTCCATTGCGGTGTTTACTGAGATTGGTGCAGAATTTGATGGTATACACACTCCTTGAGATTTTTCTCCATCTTTGATCACGACGGCGCTTCTTAACAGAGGATCACGGTAATCGACGTGGTTACTCTCCGCTTGCCCGCAGGTGACTGGAAAAAAATATTGGTCTCTTCGAAGGCTCCCCAATACCACGCCATGTGGTCCGACCTCCTCCAGCGCTCTGTTCGCACTACAGAAATTCAGTCCTACTACTTTCTGATCCTACCCTGTACATACAATTAATTACATTATTATATGTTTAGCAATACTTGGTGTCATAATATATGTGAAAAGTCAGCACCTACAGTTTAAGTAAATACAGGGTCCGGCAGTAAAACCTTCCACATTTCACGTAGCCGGCATGCGGGTTGTAGTGAGGATACTGATGTGGAGTGTGTTTTGTTTTAAAGAGGTGTACCTGCCATTTTCAGTGTACGCCATGTCGTGGCTTGGTGAGCATCGTGTGTTTGTTGTGGACGAATTTATTCGTAACAGTTGTTCTCAGATTTTCGGAGACGATTTGAACTTGGCCTACATGATCGTGTCCCGGATAGAAAAACTATTCAACTGTGGGTGTCAAACTTTAGAAAGACAGGTTCAGCACTAAAAAAAAAACCTACAGGCCGTCCTCGGACTGCAACAACGCCGGAAAATTTGGCGCGTGTGAGTGTGTCTATGCAACAATCACCAATCTTTGGGGACACTTAAAGCCTATAGTGTACAAACATCGTCCCACAACACTGCAAGCACTTAAAGAGGCCATTACCCAAGAACTGGCAGCCATTCCAAGAGAAATGACGCGAAAATGTATGGAGAACTTTCTGGATAGACTTTGTCAATGTGTCAACAATGGAGGGCAGATATAATTTTTAAAACCAAATAATTAAAAATGGCAAAGTATGTATTTTTCATAAATAAAAGTAATTATTCTCTATCATATTTAGTTTTTATGTGACAACACATTAAAATGAGGGAGGTTTTATTGCCGGACCCTGTATATTACAGTATCAGCCAATACGTTGCTACCTTAAGATTGTCAGTTCACTTCCTACCTGTATCCGCACCTGTCTCACCGTATATTCTGTCATCTGAGTCGTTCGGACGCAGGGTGGAGGGTGTCGGCCGAGCAGCAGATATCCGACCAGGAGCTGCACAAGATGGGTACAGGCGTGTCCGTGGCCGGGGCGAGCAACAGCACCGCGTCCGCCCGCGTCGCACACCAGGGCAGTGCGGACGGCATGAGGGAGGCGGCCTACAGCATCTTCGAGCAGTACCTCTCGGAGAAGGTAACCCTCGACAGACTCAAAGCGGAGAAAATAAAACATCACCTCTCAGGATTTATGCCAGGAAGGCTGTAAAGACAGGAAATTATAAGATTGTTGTGGTTTAATTAATATGATAAATCAGTCCACCATATAGTTCACCTTAAACTTGTTTCAAAGAAAACACAACGTCAGAGATACTGGTTACAGGCATACATACAATCCAGAGATTGCATACAACACTCCTTCCACAGACAATACATTTCTCGGCCGTCGTAAAATTTAGGCGGTGAAAACTTTGCCAAAAATACTTAAACAATTGAAACGTACTAAAAATGATCAGAATTGATACATAATCATTTAACATCGTTACAAAATGGTCAGAAATGGAAATTAATGACACTTGAACACAAAATTATTCACAGAAATCATTTTAAACTGTAGCAAATTGTCTTTAGACATCGTAACTTGAATTAATACTTGGAATTACAAACATTTAAGCAATTCTCTTGCACAATCCTGTACTTAAACATATTAAATGGCCTCTAAATAATTTCTTTTCATAAAACAAAGTCTATATACATTGATTTGCAGTAAATTGCAAAACAAACATACATGATCATATTCAACCAAACTCTAGCTTACTACAAATGCTTCCTAAAATACAATTCCATTTAATTTTAGGTTTGAGGGCTGTTACAAAAATTTTCAGGTAATTTGTAAGTTCGAAGGCTTTTACGGCGTATTGATGGTATGAAGTCTTTGCAGGTTCTCCACTGTATGGTGTTGTAAGAAAATCAATAATTACTTATATTTAGGTGTAATATTCGACAGTAAAATGAGTTTCGATGAACATGTTGACACTATTGTAGCCGAATCGTTACAAAAACTAGGTTCTGTTATCAGGATATGTCACAAAATCCATTCTACTGAAGCACTTAGAATAATATATCTATCAATTGTCAGGTCAACATTAGCATATCATCAATAATTTGGTCACCGTATGTGTTATCTCAAACTAAAAGAGTAGAAACTGTTCAGCATAAATATGTTAGATATATGGCATTTAGAGTGGGTTTTTCAGACCCATATTGTGATCATGCGTACACCCACATTGTATCCATTTTAAGAATACCCTCTCTGCAATCATTTCGTGAACTTAATGATTTTAAATTTTCAATAAATTTGTGTAACGATAATATTGATTGTTCAGAATTGGTAGGAAGTTTAAGATTCAACATTCCCCAAAGAATTATTCGTCAAACACTATTTTCCCTAATGAAATATAAGCACTTGTATACAGAAAATAATCCCCTAGCAAGAATGTGCAAGCTTTCTATCGCAGTAGGGTTGACTTTGGAATAATATAATTAAAGACAGTTTGTTACATTGTTGTATCTTAAGATATGAAAGAACAAGTAACAGTAAATTTTAATAAGAAATTTTCTGGCTTAGTATTTTTTTTTTTTTTTTTCTGTATTTTTAAAGTTTATAATTCTAGTGAAAGTAGACTATAAGCCACTTTTCTTTATTAAATTGTTTTGTATGATATTTAAGCAGTATAAACCAACCAGTGTGAGTTCGTAAAGTTGTACAAATGGACCCAAAGTCCGTAAACAAGTAAATAAATAAACGACAAGCTTTACACACCATACGGCAGAGAAGCCGCGGAGTCTTCATATCTCAGATAATTTGCTAGTCATGTGATACAAAGTGTGTGTGTATCATTCAAAACACATTTCATTCATCTGGTAGGATAGATACACTGCAGGTACACCCATTGACCATGCTTAGTTTCTCAGTTAAGTATCATTTTGTGTGGTTGGCTTTGTAGCCCCTGACATCAAATTTGGTGATGGATTTAAATTATCTGTCAGTTCCCTTATGTGTTCTGCTGTGAGTGTATCTGATTTGCAGTTCATTGTTTTATTATGGGCAGAAACCATATTGAGTCTCAAGTCTTTTTGTTCCTGGTAATCAAAATTCATACACGGGTGCCAATGTTCACTGTGCAGGCGTCGCCCCGACTGCGGATCGACGAGTCGATAATCCGCCGGCTGCTGTTCCGCATCCGCTCGGAGACGCCTCACGAGACCTGGTTTGATGAGGCCCAGGCGGCCGTCTATGAGAAACTGCAGGTAAATCACTCTGTCAGTATTGCTGTAGACAACCTTGTAAGACACTTTATAGTTCACCAAAAGCACTCCCACTAGCCATTGCCGGCAGTAAAATATTCTATAGATCAATTTTGAAGTCGCTTATGCTGCATTTAGAAATTGTATATAAGGTAGTTGTCAACTTGAAGGAATTTTCCTGCATTCATTTCTACAGTGAGAAGAATCATTTTAACGGGTATTCATTATATTGGGAAAAATTTATCTTAAGAAATAATTCAGTTTGTTCACGTTTTGAGACACGTAATTACAAAAGCAAAAATTTAAGATTCAAGATATCTTTGAATTGAGTAAAGCTACAGCTGAATTTTTATCATCAGCTATAGTCAGCACTGTACTGAAGATTTTGTTAGTAAGATTAACTAGTTTAATTAGTGGTTTTAATTAAGAGGAAAAAAGATGAACTTTTTAACTAAAAGGAATACAAATTTGTTGATATCATAGTCACTGGTTTCCACTAATCCATCATGGATAAAATATTAAAAGGAATACAGTTGAGAAATTTATATCAGTAGATAGCTTAAATTGAAACGGTTACGAATATATAATGGTTTCAGTAAAAAGTTTAAGAATTTGTGAGATAATTATGATTTTAGAGATAGATTGTCACTAATTGTTGTTGGAGCACGTAAAATTGCACCTAACAGATGACTTCAGAAATTTCAACGTTAAGCATATAGAAATCTTTTTGAATGCTAAATGAAATTAAAAGAGATGGAATATGATCATATGAAACCCTTGTAGGAATTAAAACTATTAGTTAAACTATTTAGTACTTTAGGAGATATTAATTAATGAAAAAGGTTGCCGACGTCATGGCCTTGGCAAGCTTATAAAAGGCCATGCAGCCACCATGAATTGCCTCTTTCTTTCGCTGGAAATTAAACGTGTAACTTCGCGCTAGTTAGTGGAGCAAACCGCTCCATGCCGTAGTGCGGCAAGTTCCAACATGCCGTAGCAGTCGTGTTCTCACTAATGTTAGGGCGACTTAGTGAGTTGTCCTCTCGTATTAATGTGCTTAACCTGTTAATCTTCTAGGGAACTGTCATCTGATGTTTTATCCCTGATTCTGGTATTGATAATGTAAAAGTGAACTTTATCAACAATATAACTATTGTGTGATCCAAAAACTGTGTTAAGTGAATTTATTTCGTGAAACCCTTCATATTTGAAGCTTATAATATGAATACATGGTGGCTGATTTAAGAAATATTAAGGGTACCAGAAGGCTACATAGGTCAAGAACTTTATTGTTCAAAGTTTAGGCAAAAGTATTGTTAATCCCCCCATGCAACATTTGGGCCTAACAACACGTGTGTAAGCACCTTAGAATTTAGTTAAATTCTATTTTTCTTGGCTGTAGGGCATAAGAGAGGGGATAAGCCTTCCAGTAAACATAAAACTTTTCATCTCGGAACTACAGGACATGGGAAACATGTTTCATGCAGAAGCCGATACTGCAATCTAACTTGGAACATATGCCAATTTAAAAACAATAAAGTGACTCAGCACATAATACAAGCTCTAAATAAACAATCTATAATAGTCAATAACCTAACGTGAACCAGTATAATCCATAGTTATCAAATTTGTATAAACAGTCGATTTTGGCTACGTCGTAATATTACTAATTCTCAACACTTTTTGATGCAGTAAAGTATTTTTATAATAATAAGAACCCAAAAGAAAGCTAAATTCACTAAAAATCAGTAGTTTCAGGCTGTATAAATAAAGTAAACATAATTTTAAGCACTTCGTTGGACACACTTGCATTTTCGACAATAAATATCAACATGTTTTCGATAATTTCCCGAGCTAAAAATAAATTTTTCTGTATGAATAAAGAATCTGGTATGACATAAAGTTTTAAAACATTCCATGCAGTAGAACAAATATTAAATCAATTTTCAAGTAATGATGTCGTAAATAAAAACGTGGTTACTTTCAAAATTAAACTGTGAATTATTAAGACCATTTCCGTAAACAAAATAACTTTTAAAGCATGTAACGAAATAAAAGAAAAATTCATATAACACTTTTTCGAAATAAGCAACACTTTGATAATTATTAACAAGAGACTAGTTTTTTTCTAACATGTCTTCCAGTCAGTATACACCTCAGTTTTTGCGAGGTTAATAACTTCTATAATATACCACCGATAATAATAAAAGTTAGTTTTTAAATCTGGAGCAATCACAGAACACAATGAAATAGGTTTAAACTCGATAATTTGTAATCCAGCAGGAACTTTTAAATAACATGGGATGCACCAAAATTTTTCAGGAAGTCAATTACCATTACGCACACGCATTCTAATTTTTTACCTTAAACTGAGTAAATTTAGAATTATGGTAATTATAAACTCAACAAACCTATATAAACCAGGCTACACACTGTTAAATTCTGAACACTGGGGATAACAAAATTTTATCAGACTATTTTCTTGTAAAGCGAGGGGTCACAGAAGTTGTGCGGCTAAGGGTATATAACGAGGAGCTTAGACCGTCTGGCCTGCCTTTTGTTTTATGTCGCGAAGCAGACCATGCGTTAGTGTGTTTCAAGAAATCCGTCTGGAGACGTTGGTGTCGGGCAACGAAGATGGTTTCCGGACGAACCTGAGTTTTGTAGTGCCATTCTCGATCGGTAACCATGTTGAAGTTTCTCATTGCACAGTGGTGTAATCAGCGACTATGAAACTTTAACTTTTCTAATGGGGTTTAGTCTGGTAGTTCTTCCTCTTCATGACTTGTGACGTTTAGTCTGATTTTTGCCATTTCCACTGTAATAGTGATTTTCGAAAGTGACTTTTGAATAAATTTAAAATTTTTCATCAAGTGAACTGTGCATATTTTCGTAGTGAATATTAGCGTTTCCTTAGCTTTTGGTTTAAATAAGCTATGTGGCGACCGCAACGCTTTACAGTTGATTTATCCAGGCTCACTCGTGGTCATTCTGATGTATTAATGAAAATTTATCAGAACTTAAAGCAAGTCAGAAGTGAGTTAAGGTGACTAAACCGATAATTCACCCCGGAATGTGGTTTTGTTCCTTACACGTGGCACCGTTGCAGACGGAGGAACGCTTCCTGCCGGGGTTCCGCGCCACGCCCGGCTACGTGCGACTGCTGGCGGAGCTGGACCTCCTGAAGGAGGGGCCCCCGGGGGGAGCGGTCGCCCCCGTCGTGCCCGACGACGAGGACTCGGCCGAGAGCAGTCTGTCGGACAGCGCGAGCCTCGCCAGCTTCGAGTGCGAGTCGACCGCCCTGCGCGACGTCGACACCACCGTCGCCATGACCGGAGGTGAGTCACAGTGGAAAGTACCGTAAACCGCGGCCGCTTTAGTACACTTTTTTTGAGAATTCAGGGAAATTGGTGCATATTTAACAAAATAGGGTGAATTATTTGGTTACATCTGTCCTTCCTCTTCTGAATAATGGTACTACAGACCAAATTATGACTAATTTTCACACAATATTTTGCTCCATTTATGTACCAACTAGATGACCCATGGGAAATTTTCGTGGATCCAGTGAATAGTAAGGTTGGTTGGGGGCTTGTAATAGGATAAAAGAACAACCGCCTCATTACTAGCAATCATTTATTAGCTTAGTGTAATAAGTAAATAACCAAATTTGACGCCAGTCAAGCGGTTTATTAATGTCTGTCATATGTGTTGTTGCTATCTAGTGGCTTGGCTCTGAACTGCGCGACATCCACAGTTATTAGTTTTGCCCATAAAGGGTCAAATTCAAAAAAAAAAAAAAAAAAAAAAAAAAAAAAAATGTTTTTAATTTATAATGTTAACTGAGTTGTGATCTTAATGTTTTAAATGATACCTCATTTATCGATTTAGGTTTGGTGTCAGTGGAGATAAATGGGACGTAATGAAAAACATGTTACCGAAATAATACTTATTCCATTCAACGGTCAAAATCTGAAAAATTCCTTTCTCAAAATATGATGTGACCCTGGCAGAGACATTAATCTTTAAAATAATACCTCATTTATCTATAACGGTTATATATGAAGGGAAATAAATGGCTTGTGACACAAATACATGTAGAAATATTAATATTTTTGCCCTTCAAGGGCCAATTTCTG
This sequence comes from Vandiemenella viatica, assembly GCA_031002005.1. Lineage (NCBI taxonomy): Eukaryota > Metazoa > Arthropoda > Insecta > Orthoptera > Morabidae > Vandiemenella > Vandiemenella viatica. The sequence goes on along the minus strand of JARYHS010001113.1, from coordinate 6,707,226 downwards.
AAGAAAACCTTATTTAAGATATGATTTGACCAAAGGGGAAAAACTTAATATCTGAAATAATACTTCATTTCTCGATTTTGGTTAAATATCAAGGGAGATAAATATTTAGTGACAAAAAACAAAAATGCGTTATGCAAATAATGATAATTTTGCAAATAAGGGTTGAATTCCGAAAAATTCCTTTCTTAAAATATAATGTGGTCATGGTGGGGACCCTAATCTTTAAAAGAATACATCATTTATCTGTATCGGTTAGATAGCAAGGGAGATAAATGGATCGTAACTTAAAAACGTGTCGCATAAATATTGATACTTTTGGCCTTTAAGGGTTGAATTCAGAAAAATTCCTGTCTTTGTATATGATGTCATTAAAATAGAGATCTCAATCTTTTAAATGATGCCTCATTTACTGATTTCAGTTATGTATCCAGGGAGATAAATGACTTGTGGCACAAAAAAAAACAGCATTTTAGAAAAAATGACATTTTTGCACTTTAAGGGATGAATTTGGAAAAACTACTTTTTTTTAAAATCTGATATGATAAAAGTGGGTACTATAATCTTTAAAATGATATGTCATTTATCGGTTTTGGTTAGGTATGAAGGGAGGTTATGGCATGTGACAAAATAATACCTTATAGAAACAATATACGAGATATATCCACAAAGTAAGTTCTGTTTGTATATATATAAAAGAAAGGGTGTACAGATACAGAAAAAATATTTACTGTACAAAAATCTAAAACTGTTAAACTACTTTTGTACATAGCTTCCGAAATTTTGTAGGCACTTGTCATAGCGTGGCACAAGTTTTTGTATGGCTTCTTCATAGAAGGTTTCCGCCTGTGTATTCAACCATGTGGTAACGTGTTCTTTCAGCTCGCCATCATCGTTGAAGTTTTGACCACCAAGGACAGATTTTAAGTGTAAGAAGAGATGAAATTCGCTAGGAGTGAGGTCCGGGCTGTACGGAGGATGATCAAACACGTCCCAGTGAAATTCCCGTAAGATTTGTTTGGTCACATTCACCGTGTGAGGTCGGGCATTATCGTGGGGAAAAAAAACAACACCTTTTGACACTAATCCTCGGCGCTTGTTCTGTATTTCATGGCGCAATTTCTTAATGGTCTCGCAGTAACCATGTGCATCGATTGTTTGGCCTCGTAGTAAGAAATCAATCGGCAAAATGCCTTTTCTGTCCCAAAAAAAACGGTGCACATGACTTTTCAAGGTGTCAAGATTTGCTTAGGCTTAACCTTCGTTGGGGATGAAGTGCGCCTCCATTCCATTGATTGCCGTTTTGTTTCAGGGGTGTCGTACGATACACAAGTTTCATCACCCGTGACTATCCGAGAAAGAAAACCATCGCCTTCTTCATTGTAGCGTGTCAAAAACTGAAGTGCTCTGCCCATCCGTTGTTTTTTGTGTTGTTCAGTAAGAATTTTGGGTACCCAACGTGAGCAAAGTTTTTGAAATTTCAGTTTTTGAGTAAAATTTCATGAATTAGTGATTGTGAGATTTGCAGAACTAATGGCACTAAGTGTAAACTTACGGTTGTGCTTAATCTTCTCTTCAGTTGTGAGAACCAGTTCATCAGTAACCACAGACGGGCGTCCACTTCGTTCTTCATCGTGCACTTGATCACATCCTTCATCGAACAGTCTGACCCATCTTCTAACCATTGAATCACTCGTAGCATGTTGTCCGTAAACCTCGCAGATTTGGCGATGAATTTCCTTTGGTTTAACTTTCTTTGCATTTAGAAAACTAATCACAGATCTGATTTCGCACGCGGCAGCATTTTCGATTACGGCTGACATTATAAAGAAGCACTACAAAGCACACGTCGGCAGCAGCGATCTGAAAATGGCGTACATGTCTTCTCCTCGAGTCAGAATAACTGCCGCGCACGCTCGGAACTACGACCGTAGCGCTGCCGCAGATAGAAATAGAAACGGAACTTACTTTGTGGATGACCCTCGTTCCACAAAGTAACTTCTGAGTTGAGTTGTGAAGCTAATTCTTATCTGATCTTTGTTCCTCATGTAATGTTAAAGTTGTTTTAGGTTTCTGCTGTTGAAGAGTAATATTTTCCACTGTCAGAGTGAGTGAGTTGGGTTTCTGTCTGCAGGTGGAGACGCAGTGTTGGGGACAGCAGGTGAGGGCAGCTCCGCGTCCTCGGTCTCGTCGGCAGCGTCCGCGGCGTCGTCCCTCGCGGACAAGAGACTCGGCCCGTCCACGCTGACGGCTGACATCATAGAGACTGGTTAGAGTCACTAAGTACAGACACAACAGGGAAAAAGACCCATCACTCCCCAAAGCTGAAGGCCGTGACGATTTCCAGTTCCCAGCCTCTGGCCGGGTCTGCTTAGCCTCTCCATTTCCTTCTCTCTTCCCACCACCTCTCTCTCACCACTTTGTTCCAGTCCTCTCCTCTCTCCTCCACTCCTTTCAGCCATCCATCTCTTGGTCTTCCTCTGGTCATTTACCGTGCATCTTAATTTCGTGTATTTTTCTTGGTATTCTCTGAGCCTCCATTCTCTTGACATGTCCATACCATCTCAGTCTGGTCCTCTCTACCCTTTCCTCTTTTATGGTGCGTCTAATAACTTCATTCCTTATTCTGTCCATTTTAGTAACTCCCATTCTACCTCTTAAAAACTTCATTTCACTTGCTTGTACTCTGCTGATGTCCCGCTTCTTCATTGTCCACGTTTCAGCAGCATAAGTCAAGACAGGCACATAGTATGTGTGATAGATTACTCTCTTGCTTCTCTGTGGCTCCTCTTTATTCCATATCAGGCTTCTAATGCTCCTTAGAAATCCCTCTGCTTGTCTTCCTCTTTCACTTATCTCTCCATCATTTCCTCCACATTCCTCTAATACACTCCCCAAGTACTTGAAGCTGCTTACCTTCTTTAGCTGTTCATCTGCCATTGTAATTCCCTGGGTTACCCTATTATTCTTTTTGGTCTCGCAAAGTCCAAACCCTCCTTCACGTGATGGGAGACGGGCAACGGCATAAAGTAGGGGATTGCCTGTGGGGATTATGTACAGTGGGGACCTAGTGTGCCCCAGTACTGTACCTGTGAAGGCCCTGCAGGAACCCTGAAAAATGGCGGCTGGTGGAGCTACGATAGACCTAGCGAGCCGGTAGTGGATGAAGCCTGCTTGCAAAACAAAAACAAGCCTCGGAAAGGGTGGATCAATCGACAGAAGACGCGGCTATGGAAACGGTATAAGACTCGGATCCTTGAATATACGGACAGTGGAGGAAATTGTGGATCTGACAAATAACATATGTGACAGTCAAAAATATAAAATACTTCGGTTTTACTATTACTATTACTATTACAATTACTCCGCGATTCACTAAAAGTGTTTGGCGGAGGGTGCATTGCACCTATCAGGAAGGGTAATGGTTTGGAAGGGATATACGGGATATGGCAGGTGGCGCCCATGGGCTATTGTGAGGAACCATCCCAGCATTCGCCTGGTGCGATCTAGGGAAACCATGGAAAACCCAGATCAGGATGGCCGGAGTGCTTTATCGGAAGCTACTCCTGTCCGATTTTGTGTTTACTCGCCCGGTAAATCCATTCTATTCCATTCCCTAATCACTCGTGGAAAAAATGAGTAGAGAAATGAATCGGTTCTGGCCCTGATTTCTCTTATCTTATTTTCGCGCTCATTCCGAGCTGTGAATGTTGGTGGTAGCAATATTTGTTTGCTGTCATTCCGAAATACGTCAGTCGAGAATTTTTCAATTAGCTTCCGTCTAGAGCAACGCCTTCGGTGCTCCAGGTCTTCCCAACCTAACTCCTTCAACATCGCACTTACGTTTTCCCTCCAACTATATATACCTGTCACGAATCGGGCGGCTCTTCTCTGGACCATCTCTAATGCCTCCATTAATCCCTTTTGATGGGGACCCCATACAGAGCAACAATATTCCAAGTGAGGCCTCACTAGTGACTTGTACGCAATCGATTTAACTTCCGGAGTGCATTGTTTTAAATTACGACCTAGAAACCAAAGCATACAATTTGCTTTCCCAATTACATTCTCGATATGCTCATTCCACGACAAATTATTACGAATTGTTACCCCTAGGTATTTAGCGGAATCTACCGTTCTAAGGACAGCACCATTAATTGTATATTCAGAGCTAAATGGTGTCACCTTTTTACTTACATGCATGAGTTTTACACCTTATTCATATTTTAGAAAACAGGTCATGTGGTTCAGGACTGATTTTTCACGGGGATGACATCCCTCCGTGATGTTCTCCTGTTGGCGAAGGGCCAAGTCCCAAAATATTCATTGTTTTTCCTGTTCTTGTGCTTTTTTATGTGTTCACCCCATGAAACCATCATCTAAGGTAAGTGGTGGTTCATTTCGGTATCATTTTTTTGTAGATTATATATATATATATATATATATATATATATACACATATATATTATTTGTCTCTTTTTCCACTACCTATGTCGAACCACCACTAACCTAAGGTGATGTTTTAAAAATTATTATTTTATTATATTTTTAAAAATTTGTATAATATTTCATATAATTAAATTATTATTTTTCAAATTTATATTTAATTATATTTTGCTCTTCCCACCGACCAGAAATTAGTTTGGATATTTATCTGTGCTCGGGTATTATATATATATTAATCGTCTCTTTTCCATTACCTATATCAAACCACCACTAACCTAAGGTGATGTTTACTTCATAAATATTATTATTTTATTAAATTTTTTAAAATTTGTATAATATTTTATATAATTATTTTATTTTTAAATTTAGATTTAATTTATTTTGCTCTTCCCACCGACCAGAGATTAGTTTGGATATTTATCTATGCTCGGGTATTAGCTCTGATTCACTGCCCCTCTACTTTGAATTTACCCCCACCATTTTCCCGACCGGCGGTCTTTCTGTGAGGCAATCTCCAGCTGCACCCACCTCTCATAATGTTCTCTTGTTCACGAAGGGTTTTTCCCGAAAATTTCTTTATTGTTTGTGTTTGTGTCTTTTCTGTGTTCGCACCCCACATCCATCATCTAAAGGTAAGTGGTGGCTCATTTCCCTATCCTAATTTGATTCCTTTCCGCTACTTAGCGTCTTGATTTCATTGTTATACAGGGTGTCCACAAATGAGTATCGGGGTTTTAATGCTTTATAAGATTTATTACATTATCCTTACAGTTATAAATGATATGTCAAATGAAAGAGCAACTCAAACAGTTTTATATACAAGCTTACAAGTGTTCTATGTGGGCACCATTTGTCACACGGCACACATCAAGTCTGTAGCCGAGTTCTCCCCAAACGTTGAGCAGTGTGTCTTCAGTAACTGTTGCAACAGCTGCTTCAATCCTCTGTCGTAATTCAAGGAGGTCGGCTGGTAACGGAGGCACTTACACACGATCCTTGATGAAACCCCAAAGGTAGAAATCGCATGGCGTTAGGTCAGGTGAACGTGGAGGCCATGCATAGCAAGCTCTGTCATTGGGCCCCTTGCGGCCAATCCAGCGGTCGGGTACAGTTACGTTCAACCAACCGCGTACTTCGTTATGCCAGTGAGGTGGCGCACCATCTTGCTGGAAAATGAAGTTCTCTGGTTCATATTGTTCCAACTGAGGGAAGAGCCATTGCTCTAGTGTATCAAGGTAAGAAGTACCAGTTACAGTCGGTTCATTAAAAAAGAAAGGTCCGTAAACTTTCCGCCGGGATACGGCACAAAAAACATTGATTTTAGGGGAGTCTCGTTGCACTTGTACGATCTCTTGAGGATTTTCTGAGCCCCAGATCCGCACATTATGAGTGTTAACATGTCCACTGAGGTGAAAGGTCGATTCATCACTGAAGACAACATGATGTAGAAAATCTTCATCGTCATGTAACAACATTTCGTTAGCGAATTTGGCACGTAAACCATGGTCTGCAGGCTTTAGAGCCTGTAACAACTGTAAACGGTAAGGACGTAGTTGCAAGCGTTTCCTTAAAACTTTCCAAACAGTCGACTTAGAAATTTCTAATTCGCGACTAGCCTTCCGAACAGATTTCTTTGGGCTATGAGTGAACGACTCTCTCACTCTCACAACAGCCTCTTCGCTAACTCTTGGTCGTCCCGCGCTCTTCCCTTTACAAAGGCAGCCTGTATCTTCAAACTGATAATACCATCTACGGATGTTATTGTCACTTGGAGGATCACGCCCGAACTTAATGCGGAACGCACGCTGCACAGTAACTACAGATTCAGTCTTTGCAAACTGTAAAACACAAAACGCTTATTCTTCACTAGTCGCCATCTTTGCTACTACCGCATTCTAGCGGATTGCAGCGGAAACATTTCACGCACATGCGCACTAGTGCCAACGAACAAAACTGTTGCTCTTTCATTTGACATATCATTTATAACTGTAAGGATAATGTAATAAATATTATAAAGCATTAAAACCCCGATATTCATTTGTGGACACCCTGTATATAATATGTCGAATCCATTCGGTAAAGATCAGAAGTCGGGTGGCTCGAATGGCGTTCCTGCTCGAGGTAGGTGGCTCATTAGCAGAGGTAGGCTGTGGATAACCCTCGGACAGTGGAGAGTAACTACAAGAACACAGCTGATACAAGGATCTGGTTTATTAGACTCGGTCTCACAATACACAATGACAGATAGCGGTCAGGCACGAAGAGAGCCTCGTGTGCTGCCCTTTAAGTAGCCCCTCGTAGATGTCACTGCAGTCACTGTGGCGCTGGCATCCTGCTCACTGCGTCTGTGGCTCCATCTAGTAGCTAGTCCCATACTCCAGATCCGACATATATATATATATCACAGGTGGTGAAAAAATTAATGTATTTACAAAAAAGTATTGTAACGTAAACCCTTGAGTTTATGTATTTTCTTTTCAGCCAGAATAGGCTGTATTTGCTGAGCCATAAGCAAAACATTACGGCTAAGGGAGCCCGTCCTGGATTTTGTTAGCCCGTTTGGCCACTGTATCTCAGACGGTAGCTTAAGTTACTCATGAGGTTTTATAGGAAAAATGAAACTCCAATGCTGATGCAAACGGTTTGAAAATGATCTAATAAATACATACTCAGTATTTTTTCACTAGATATATTTTGTAGACAGTGTTTACTCGAGTGTTAGGTTTTCGGTAAACCAGTACGTATCACACTATTTAAAATCACGATAACAAAAAAATACTACTAGTTTCTGGCAGTCGCCTCTTAGGGATGCTGTATACCAACATAACAATAACCTGCGGCATCTCACTTACACACACACTTGCCGACTAGTGTGTCTGCCGTGGAGGCAGTGCTACCAATCTCTAACATTAAAATTGTATGCTACCAACTTAAACTATTTAGTCTCTTATTTACAAAATACTCACCGTGGAACCTCGTTTACAAGACGTTGGATACACACAATATAAAGATATAACGATATATCATAATAGTGTGGAGTGTTGATAAATAAAAATAAAATAAAAAAAATTTGGAAGAAATTTGTTAAAATTGTTGCTAGTTAAAAGATAATGATTATAATGCTGATAATAATGAGTGATGTGATTTTATCAGTGATTGAGGCACACTGGGAATTATTCAAACCTATAAGAGCCGGACAATAATACTTTAAGATAGAAGGTATTTTAGTATTCTTACAGATTAAACAGATATATAGATGTTTTTGTGTGAATACTTGTTTTTGAATCAGTTTGGAGGAGAAAATTTCAGAGGTACGACATACAGTAAAGAAATTGATTTAGTATCATACTAGCATTTGCTTGCTACTTTACGCAAGCTGACTTAGGTGCATAGGATATTGATTTACAATTTTTTATTATTGTTTTAGAACAGCAGTTATGTTGGAGAACAAAAAACCTAAATGTTGTTTATGAAGTTTTATTTCTTTTGACTGCTTTATTTCCACCGGTTTAAGATTTCCATATATTTTAATGTAATTTATCTTAGAAGAACTAAGAATGTAACTATCCAGATATTCATAAAGCTGTGTATTAAGCATTTTAATATGGATGGGGAATAATCTACTTTTATATCACCCAAGCCACACAGACCATAATGTATTATAGAAATTTATTCTACATATTCTACAAGGGTGTGGGAAGATTCTCTTTTTTAGGTAAGGGTGTCAGGGATTGGAATGAGTTACCAAGAGAAATGATGAATAATTTACCAAAAACGTTGAAAGAATTTAAAGTTGAAATTTGTAGAGGGCAAAAGTAGGTGGGTACAGGAAAGTGGGGAAAATGGATGTCTAGAGAAATTGTCACTGAAGCGTGCTGTAGAAATGCTAATTAATATTAAATTTTTTTTAAAAATCATCTAATCCCCATTTCATTCTTGCACTTGCGAATTCTTGAGAATTGGCGGGAGGATGTAATAACACTGAATTTATTCATTATAATAACAGTTAATCATTTATTTATTTGGTTATTTTAATTGTGAAATTAGAGAAAATAAATTACTATGATGAAGAGTCTAGCGTGCCGTTCACTGACAATACTTATTGTCACGTGACTAAATGGTAAAAACAGAGATAGTTCGCAGTTAGTCAACAATAGGTACATCTTGTGCAAAGTGCTACAAAGATTTTCAGACAATATAAATAAAACTAGACGGAATTGTCACTGTGAAACCTGTAGTTTTTTGGAGAGAAGTTCTGATAAAAGTCATATTAGTAATTCCATCAAGAATTTTCAGGATATTCAGAAATGTAGGATGGGCGTGGATTTGATAAGTGTTGTTTCCATTAAAGGAAATTTTGATAAAACTGAGCCTTTTTTCAACCAAAAACAACTAGTGAATATTATTTCTGACTTATGAATCATAACGAAGTCGATAATGTACTTGTAAGTTCACAAAGTGACGAAGCTAACAATGGGAGTAAAGCATATGACGGGTGTCTGTTAGATGCAGTATGATCTGCGATGTTATATATTATGATTACAAACAGATTAACATTACTTGCTCCATTTCTGTGTCACTTAGTGTGGTAAGGTAAACCACAGATTTTTGGGTAGACCCTAAGCTTTCAAATCCCGCCCAAATTGATTCCGTAGTGCACGCATGGGGCCGTAATGAACAGACAAATACACACCCTGCTTACAGGTTTTTGGATTTAGTGATATATATATATATATATATATAAATAAGATAGGATAGGGAAAATAAACAGTTACCCGTCACTTACCACAGATGAAGGCAGGAGGGCGAAACACGTAAAAACACAAAAACAAAAGAATTACACAATATTTCGACTTTTCAGTCTTACTCGTGTAGGAGGCGAGACATATGGCAGGGGGAAAGATGTGGTCACATCCGAGCCCGCCACGATTCATGTGGCGGGCTCGGATGTGACCACATCTTTCCCCCTGCCATATGTCTCGCCTCCTACACGAGTAAGACTGAAAAGTCGAAATATTGTGTAATTCTTTTGTTTTTGTGTTTTTACGTGTTTCGCCCTCCTGCCTTCATCTGTGGTAAGTGACGGGTAACTGTTTATTTTCCCTATCCTATCTTATTTTCAGTGCCTCGCGGCAGTTTCTTTGTTTCCTTTATCCAATATATATATATATATATATATATATATAAACTATATAAGAATCAAGTGGCTATAATAAAAGTAGAGAATCACGAGAGACATGCATCAGTTAAAAAGGGTGTTACACAAGGTTGTAGTCTATCCCCGTTAATATTCAACTTGTATGTAGAAGAAGCAATGAAGAAAGTCAAAGAAAAATATCCATGTCGCATAAGTTTTCAGGGAGAAAAAATCAGTATGCTACGATTTGCTGACGACATTGTGTTGTTAGCAGAGAGGGCTGAGGATATTGAGAAGTTACTGAATGGCATGAACAAAATACTGAAGGAAGATTTTGGACTGAATATAAATCAAAGCAAGACAAAAGTGATGAAATGTTGCAGAAATGATACCAATACTAGTAGATTAAATATAAAAATAGGATCGGATGCAATAGGAGAAGTAAGAGAATACTGTTACTTGGGAAGCAAAATTACAACCAATCGCCGAAGCAGGAATGATGTTAAAAGCAGAATAGCACTAGCAAAAAAAAGCCTTCATGAAAAATAGAAACCTTTCAGTTTCAAATATTGATCTGGGAATTAGAAAGAACTTTTTCAAACTCTGTGTGGAGCACAGCACTTTATGGTAGCGAAACATGGACTTTAGGAAGACCGGAATAAAAGAAACTTGAAGCATTTGAAATGTGGTGCTACAGAAGAATGCTAAAAATTAAGTGAACAGACAAAGTAAGAAATGAAAGAGTTTTGGAAATGATGGGTGAGAAAAGAAGTTTATGGAAGAAGCTTACAGAAAGAAGAGACAGGCTGGTAGGTCATATTTTGAGACATGCTGGATTGGTTAATTTGTTAGTGGAGGGAACAGAACTGTAGAGGAAGACAGAGATTAGAATATATGAAGCAGATAATTGAGGACGTGGGTTGTAAGGGGTGTGTAGAAATGAAGAGGTTAGCACAGGATAGGAAGGGATGGAGGATTGCATCAAACCAGTTGAAAGACTGATGACAGCAAAAAAATTATAAGATACATTTCAGTAAATTATTCCTATCTCCACAGGTTTTTTAACTAGCAATTTTCAAAAAAATTCCATAGTTTTTAAAATATTTATTTTGTTGAATAGATATTAATGAGACTTGATTCAACCTAAAATGTTTGCCAAAATTAAAGATTTATATTGTGCTGTTGGATGCCGCAGGGATAGTAAACGACAGAGGCAAGACGTACGGCATCTACGCTGTGGCCGTCAGTCGACGCTTCGAGATCTCGGGACTCGTCGACCGGTGGCACGTCTACAGGCGGTACTCCGACTTCCACGACCTGCACTCCAAGATCAAGGACAAGGTGAGAGAAACACTGAAAATGAGGCAGCAGAGGGAAAATAGCCCATCACTTACCACAGGCGAAGGCGGGAGGGTCCGACGAACGTACAGAAAACACAAACACACTTCATGACATTTCAGTTGATAACATTAATCGTGTAGGAGGCGACGGAAAGATGTGTACTAATTGGGACCTACCATAGCGAAGAGTGGGTTTGAGCCAGTGTACGGGAGTGTTGTCTAACGTTAACTGCGTGGCTTTGAAGTGAAAACTTCTACAGTCGCGTTATGCGATGTTTGGGCGGGGGTAAATCTGAGACTTCGCAAGAAGCCACCTGTCGCACGTATGGTACGCATGCAGGTCACTTTTCACAAAATCTTCATTCAAACATGCAGTTTATATCCGATTGTGATGGAATTTTGCATTCGTATACTTTAAAACAAAGAGAAAACATTGTTGACGTTTGATTTACAGAAACCTGAACCCTCGCCTCCTTTCCCCCTCCACCTTAATTTCTGTCAACGTTGTTCCTACAAACCCACAGTTTTTATCTGATTGCGATTGCAGTTACCACACGTACACTTCAAAACAAGGCGGTCTGGTAGCTCAGTGGTTAAAGTGATTAATTCTGAAAGTTCTCTTTTTGGGTCACTGGTTCAAAACCTGTGAAGAGTAGGTATTTTTAGGAGTTATATTTAATTATATGGTAGATTTTTAGTTTTTTTAGTGAAAATTCCTTTGGCGCATTGGGCAATTTTTGAATTGGTAAAATCTTATGGGTTAGCGTCACCGACATGCTAATGTTAACAGTATATCTGTAGTGGTCTGGTGGCTCAGTGGTTAAGGCGTCTGACTGGCGAACGAAAAGTCCCCGGTTCGAATCCCTGTGACGGCGGGGATTTTCATAGACCCTTAACCCGACCTTCACCTCTGGCACAGCTTGCTGTGTAATGTGAAGTACACCAGAACACTTCCGTGGTTCAGATTCCATGTTAAACTGTAGGTCCCCTGTACCTGGTAGGCGGCTAAGACGGCAGCGGAATGCGCAGCCAATAGAAACCCTGTCACCAGGTCATTACGACCACATGGAATTATTATTGTTTAGTATATCTGTAGGTCCCCTGTACCTGGTAGCACTACCGGGTTAGGTTAAGGCGGCTAAGACAGGGACGGAAAGTGCAGCCAATAGAAACCCTGTCACCAGGTCATTACGACCACACGGAATTATTATTGTTTAGTATATCTGTAGGTCCCCTGTACCTGGTAGCACTACCGGGTTAGGTTAAGGCGGCTAAGACAGGGACGGAAAGTGCAGCCAATAGAAACCCTGTCACCAGGTCATTACGACCACATGGAATTATTATTGTTTAGTATATCTGTAGGTCCCCTGTACCTGGTAGCACTACCGGGTTAGGTTAAGGCGGCTAAGACGGGCGGAATGCGCAGCCAATAGAAACCCTGTCACCAGGTCATTACGACCACACGGAATTATTATTGTTTAGTATATCTGTAGGTCCCCTGTACCTGGTAGCTCTACCAGGTTAGGTTAAGGCGGGTAAAACGGGGGTGGAATGCGCAGCCAATAGAAACCCTGTCACCAGGTCATTATGACCACACGGAATTATTATTGTTTAGTATATCTGTAGGTCCCCTGTACCTGGTAGCACTACCGGGTTAGGTTAAGGCGGCTAAGACAGGGGCGGAATGCGCAGCCAATAGAAACCCTGTCACCAGGTCATTACGACCACACGGAATTATTATTATTTAGTATATCTGTAGGTCCCCTGTACCTGGTAGCACTACCGGGTTCGGTTAAGGCGGCTAAGACAGGAGCGGAATGCGCAGCAAATAGAAACCCTGTCACCAGGTCATTACGACCACACGAATTATTATTATTTAGTATATCTGTAGGTCCCCCGTACCTGGTAGCACTACCGGGTTAGGCTAAGGCGGCTAAGACAGGAGCGGAATGCGCAGCCAATAGAAACCCTGTCACCAGGTCATTACGACCACACGAAATTATTATTATTTCGTATATCTGTAGGTCCCCTGTATCTGGTAGCACTACCGGGTTAGGTTAAGGCGGCTAAGACAGGAGCGGAATGCGCAGCCAATATAAACCCTGTCACCAGGTCATTACGACCACACGGAATTATTATTATTTAGTATATCTGTAGGTCCCCTGTACCTGGTAGCACTACCGGGTTAGGTTAAGGCGGCTAAGACAGGGACGGAAAGTGCAGCCAATAGAAACCCTGTCACCAGGTCATTACGACCACATGGAATTATTATTGTTTAGTATATCTGTAGGTCCCCTGTACCTGGTAGCACTACCGGGTTAGGTTAAGGCGGCTAAGACAGGGGTGGAATGCGCAGCCAATAGAAACCCTGTCACCAGGTCATTACGACCACATGGAATTATTATTATTTAGTATATCTGTAGGTCCCCTGTACCTGGTAGCACTACCGGGTTAGGTTAAGGCGGCTAAGACAGGAGCGGAATGCGCAGCAAATAGAAACCCTGTCACCAGGTCATTACGACCACACGAATTATTATTATTTAGTATATCTGTAGGTCCCCCGTACCTGGTAGCACTACCGGGTTAGGCTAAGGCGGCTAAGACAGGAGCGGAATGCGCAGCCAATAGAAACCCTGTCACCAGGTCATTACGACCACACGGAATTATTATTATTTAGTATATCTGTAGGTCCCCTGTACCTGGTAGCACTACCGGGTTAGGTTAAGGCGGCTAAGACAGGGGCGGAATGCGCAGCAAATAGAAACCCTGTCACCAGGTCATTATGACCACACGAATTATTATTATTTAGTATATCTGTAGGTCCCCCGTACCTGGTAGCACTACCGGGTTAGGCTAAGGCGGCTAAGACAGGAGCGGAATGCCAGCCAATAGAAACCCTGTCACCAGGTCATTACGACCACACGAAATTATTATTATTTCGTATATCTGTAGGTCCCCTGTACCTGGTAGCACTACCGGGTTAGGTTAAGGCGGCTAAGACAGGAGTGGAATGCGCAGCAAATAGAAACCCTGTCACCAGGTCATTACGACCACACGAATTATTATTATTTAGTATATCTGTAGGTCCCCCGTACCTGGTAGCACTACCGGGTTAGGTTAAGGCGGCTAAGACAGGGGCGGAATGCGCAGCAAATAGAAACCCTGTCACCAGGTCATTATGACCACACGAATTATTATTATTTAGTATATCTGTAGGTCCCCCGTACCTGGTAGCACTACCGGGTTAGGCTAAGGCGGCTAAGACAGGAGCGGAATGCCAGCCAATAGAAACCCTGTCACCAGGTCATTACGACCACACGAATTATTATTATTTAGTATATCTGTAGGTCCCCCGTACCTGGTAGCACTACCGGGTTAGGTTAAGGCGGCTAAGACAGGAGCGGAATGCGCAGCAAATAGAAACCCTGTCACCAGGTCATTACGACCACACGGAATTATTATTATTTAGTATATCTGTAGGTCCCCTGTACCTGGTAGCACTACCGGGTTAGGCTAAGGCGGCTAAGACAGGGGCGGAATGCGCAGCCAATAGAAACCCTGTCACCAGGTCATTACGACCACACGAAATTATTATTATTTCGTATATCTGTATCTGTAAGCATTAAATGTTGTGCATATGAGATTCACAGCTTTAAGTTTTCATTTCTGTCGGCAGTTACCAGTGACTGCCATGGTTATTTACATTTGAAAAGATGGAAATGAAAATGATGAAATTTACTAATATCATGGTTGCCTCTTTTGACTTGAAATTCTTGTTTTTGGAAGAAGGAAACTACAGGTCCTTTTTTTTTTTAATTGATGGGTGATGGAGGTAATGGATTTGAATTGCCGAAGCATTTCTGTGTGTCGTGTTCTTAAAGCATAGCTTGCCCTTAGTAAAGACCTTGGAAGGACCCTTAAAAATGTTTGTCCAATCCAGGGTAATCTCAATTCTTCCCCATCAAAATACTCTTCAAAATGTCACCGTTGTGCATCATTGTGATGTAAAATTGATTTCTAACCGTATCTGGAGCAATAGTCAAATGCGTACCTGCCACCTTTTAAAATTGTGTTTCCGTAAAGCCCCTGGATGAAAGAAATTATAAAATCTACATTCATTCGACCATGGATTAAGCATACAGAAATTTTTAAACAGCATATTTAATTGAAATCTAACACACTTACTTCATGTTATCTGTTCACAAATATCCAAGACAAACTTTGCACTCAATATCTTAACTTTAACGTAGGTAAAACCTAATTTAAAAAAGTGTTGATTTTTTTCATTCTCTTCCTTTAAACTCTCATTGTGTCTACCACATTTCACAGGATTAGCCAAATTATTTTTTTTTTCCCTGCTAAGTGCCATTTCAATTCCACACACTAAAAAAAATGCAAAATTTCCGCCTTTTCTCGATTTTAACATTCTCCGAAATTCTACAAATTTCCTTATTGTCTGGTAATACTACTACTTAGAATTATTCATGGTTACATCAAAGTTTTACATTGTACACAAATTACCAACCAACGATACACGGCACTATCTGGAAGTGAGAGAAAACTATAGTGGAACGATTGTTGATTCGACTTTCAGAAATAATGTCAATGTAAAATTGAACAGATCAATTAATTGTTGACTACAGTAAAATATAGGGTATCTCGGTGTAATCTCACAGTCAAATTAATAAAGCCTCCAGAGCAGTTACAGCCAAGAAAGAAATCAGAAACCTACCACAATTGTTCATAAAAACCGCATAAATATCTCATCTATGTGATCGAATTTTAGTTTTGAAATTCGTAACATAGCACAGTTCATCCGCAATTGTAAAATACAGCACATTTCCGTAAATTATACGGGAAAACTGTAAAATCTGGCAGGTATGGAATACTCTTGGACATGTCGCAGTTATGCATCGTTGTCATTTAGAATTTATTTCTAATACTCGGTTTTACGTCGCAGTACGGGGACCTGGCCAAGTTGACGTTCCCGGGCAAGAAGACGTTCCACAACACGGACCGCACGGTGCTGGAGCGACGCATGAAGATGCTGAACGACTACTTGCAGATCGTGCTGCAGCCGGGGGTGCTGGCGAACCACCCCCAGCTGCCCGACATCATGGCCGTGTTCCTGGAGCAGGGCAGCTACGGGGCGCCCACCACCGCGGCCGCGACGCCCCTCACGGTACGTACCCCACGTCCCGGCACACCTGTATTCGTGTCCACACTGGAGAACCACCCCCAGCTGCCAGACATCATGGCCGTGTTCCTCGAGCAGGGCATCTAAGGGGCGCCCACCACCGCGGCCACGACGCCCCTCACGGTACGTACCCCACGTCCCGGCACGCCTGTATTCGTGTCCACACTGGAGAACCACCCCCAGCTGCCAGACATCATGGCCGTGTTCCTGGAGCAGGGCAGCTACGGGGCGCCCACCACCGCGGCCGCGACGCCCCTCACGGTACGTACCCCTCCGTCCCGGCACGCCTGTATTCGTGTCCACACTGGAGAACCACCCCCAGCTGCCAGACATCATGGCCGTGTTCCTCGAGCAGGGCATCTAAGGGGCGCCCACCACCGCGGCCGCGACGCCCCTCACGGTACGTACCCCACGTCCCGGCACGCCTGTATTCGTGTCCACACTGGAGAACCACCCCCAGCTGCCAGACATCATGGCCGTGTTCCTGGAGCAGGGCAGCTACGGGGCGCCCACCACCGCGGCTGCGACGCCCCTCACGGTACGTACCCCTCCGTCCCGGCACGCCTGTATTCGTGTCCACACTGGAGAACCACCCCAAGCTGCCCGACATCATGGCCGTGTTCCTGGAGCAGGGCAGCTACGGGGCGCCCACCACCGCGGCCGCGACGCCCCTCACGGTACGTACCCCACGTCCCGGCACGCCTGTATTCGTGTCCACACTGGCGAACCACCCCCAGCTGCCAGACATCATGGCCATGTTCCTGGAGCAGGGCAGCTACGGGGCGCCCACCACCGCGGCCGCGACGCCCCTCACGGTACGTACCCCACGTCCCGGCACGCCTGTATTCGTGTCCACACTGGAGAACCACCCCCAGCTGCCAGACATCATGGCCGTGTTCCTGGAGCAGGGCATCTAAGGGGCGCCCACCACCGCGGCCGCGACGCCCCTCACGGTACGTACCATATACTCGTGTCCACACTGGAGAACCGTATAGAAAACAAATACACACTTGCCACAGATACTAGAATTTCCTACTTGGAAAATAACTAGTTTGTGTATCAGTATATACGCACGAGAAGTGAAACTTCTACAGGTCATACACACTTTCTTCTCTTTACCTTTCCTGTGTATCTTTTTCAGTTTACATTTTTTTTTATTTTTCGCACTCAGGTGGACAAAACATACTATCTTTATTGCATTTGTCCAGCCATTTACTTATATTAATAATTTGTATCTGCTATCGTTCTAGTTTAATGGAACAAATGTATATGAAACATGCTTCCCCACTTCTGTAATATTAAGAATTTTTTACTTTGGAGGCATATCTTTCACCAAACATTCCATTTTTGGAAGCAATTTATATTTTAAATGTTTGTATTGCATCTATATATATAGAACATTAGGATAAAAAACCACCACTTACCAAAGAAGGGGATTCCAGCAGCATTGGTACACGAAAAAAAACACGAACACACAAAGAATAGAATTTTTGAGCGTCGTTCTTCCTCAGTAAAAGTGAGATGGCTGCACGCAAGCGGCCGGCAGTGTTCGTGTTTTTCTTGTGTACCAACGCCGCTGGAATCCCCTTCTTTGATAAGCGGTGGTTTTTTATCCTATCCTAATGTCTAATATATCCGCTTTTAGCGCCTTTGTTTCCAAAATCTATATATATATAGTTAACAGGAAATAATAGGAGCTAATTAGCGAATGGATTTACAAAAAAGGGGATAGCAAAATGAACTACCACTTATCTTAGATGATGGTATCATGGGGTGAACACATAAATAAACACAAAACACAATGAATATATAAAAAGGGGGGGGAAAGTCTCCTAAACTACTCCCTTCCTTGATTTTCTACTGTTGACAAAGGGCCGAGTCCCGTAATATTCATTGTGTTTTGTGTGTGTTTATGTGTTCACCCCATGATACCATCACCTAAGGTGAGTGATGGTTCATTTCGCTATCCCTTTATAGATATATAAACACCACTTGTTAAACTTTTGAAGAAAAGCGAACTACTATTTCGGTGAATTTTATTGAATTCACAATGTATGTATAGTTCCCATTCCTATTTCATTGAATTATCCCTGTCATTGCTTTAATTGTACCACTTGTTAGTAACTTAATGATAATTTATTACAAGTCAAACAAAATAGGACCAAGAGATTCTCTGGTAAACATGATCAGTATCATGGTCAAAAGCCAATACTGCATTAAAAAAATGAGCCAGAGGATAAAATTCCTTATTGATCAAGTAAATTTTCTTTCTTGGTCCTAGTGACTAGATTATTGCAAATTGCATTAAATGCGCCTGCAAAACCATAAGTTAATCCCAACAAAATGGTCCCAAGTGTTGTGTAGCTCTGCTATTTATTCCCAGAAGTTTAGTTAGCTACAGTAATTGGAAATTATGGTTGGGGAGTAAATTTTCGATTACATTGTTTTTTCCTCTGACAGTCGGTTTGTCGTTTGTGCAGTTGGACAGCCTGGTGAAGAGTTCGATGCGGTCGGTGGGGCAGGCCGTGCGGACGGTGCCCGACAACTTGTTGAGCACCGTTGACGGCGTCGTGGACGGGCTCAGTCGCGTGTTCGGAGTGACGGCCGCCCAGAGCGTCAAGCCGGGCAACGCGTCCTCGGAGGCGACCAAGGTCGGCGCGTCCATCGACACGGAGGTGAGGGGTACATTCGTGAAAGTGGAATACCGACCATTCCGTACTGCAAAATTTACTGTGCGTGAAACCGTATCACTAAGCTGTATTAAATATTACCACAATACTGTATATCCATTGGGCAGTGTTTACAAATGTAGCAGTTCAAGAATAAATTATCAAAATTGGTTGAAAATTATTTTTCTAGCAACTTAAGAGATTAAGGTAGCTATTTTAAATTTTTCTTGGCGACATGTAACAGAGGAGTAGAAATTTGGGTCTGTTGGGACTGAGATGGCATACTGTTTTGGTCCAGGAATTAACCAAATCTGTTCATTTCTAAGAGAAAATTATACTAACACATTTTAAGCTAATTAAAATAATATGGAGCATTGCGGCATATGTTTTCATTACGTACTTTTCGTTAGGTGAGATTCTGACAAATAGTTTTGGAGAAAGCAAAGTTTACTAAGAAATTTTGACTACATAGAAAATGTTTTAAAATTTGGATTTTCATTTTGTATAAATTTGGTGAGAGTTAGTAAAGAAATAAAATGTTATATTATTTAATTTAATTCATACAGTACCTCAGATAAAAGTGGCGAAGACAACAAATCGTTAAGTCTTTGTAATGAATTTATCCATTTTTTGCAGTCACACGACGAGAGCCATGTTATTTTTCAGTTTCCAGTTGGAACTCATTCAGAAAGGGTGCACGCTTCTAGTGTGTGCATACGTAAAGTGCAGGTCTGCGACACCCATATTAATAATGTTCCGATTGGTTTAATCATCTCAACAAGACTAGGAATGATTACTAGGAACGCGTGCGTGTAATTGAAATAATGTTAACTGTTTTGGAAACTTTACCTAGCAATCTTAGATTTGAAAGTGACGTGTGATTGTTTCAAGTAATATGTGGCACTGAACATTTCTGTTCAAAGTGAACATAGGACAAGTGACTTTCGTAAAATTCAGTAAACTTCTGTCTTCTCTTTCTGAAGCAACATATGATTATTAATGTATGTTAATTTAAAATCTGTTCTCTGTGTAAGGGATTGCAACTGTTTAGCGATACAGATTGTTATTACTCAATAGTTTACTTTTAAAAAGTTTTACTTCTATATTTTAACTGTTCACCAGTACTAGTTATTTAATTTAATTAATTTGCAATGAAGCACACGCTCCAGTGGCAATTTCCCTACACATACACACCCATCTTCCCCCTTTCCTGCACCCTCCTACATTTGCCCTCTACAATTGTTAACTTTAAATTCTTTAAACGTTTTTTATAAATTATTCCTCATTTCCCTTGGTAACTTATTCCAATCCCTGACACCCTTACCTAAAAAAGAGAATCTTCCCACACCCTTGTGCCTGAAATCGAGTGCCAGCTTGTGGTCATGGTCATCTTTTCCCTTCCATGCACTACTTTTCATACCTATTGCAATATCTTTCCATGCCTCATCACCAGTATATGCCCTGTACACTCCCATGACCCTCCTCATCCTCCTCCTGTCTTGCAATGAATCCCATTCCAGCTCCTTTATCATATCTGTCACTGATTGCATTCTGTGATAATTTCCAGAAACAAATCTAGCAGCCCTTTTTTGCACCCTATTCAACTCCTGTATTTGATACTCATAATGTGGGTCCCATACAACACTACCATATTCAAGCAATGGTCTGACCAAAGTTGTGTAACCCAATTCCCTCGTAAATCCCCTCATCACTCTCTCTAACAAGTGCAGAATTTTGAAACCTTTTCCTACCTTAATCATTCATGGCACAACAATGAGCCTTCGAGTTATTCTGTTTGAGAGAATTCTTGTATTACTTTTCCCCTCATAAAGTATGACAGATTCATATGAAAACGGTTATTACTGTTCTGCACGACAGATGTCAGCAATAGCCTTACAAATTGCTGATCACGGCAAAGTATAAAATGTGGATGGAATTTTGTTTAAAAAAAATTTAAAATAATTTTAAAAAATTACTGTCACATTTTACGCAGAAGTTTCTTTCTCTGGACTTCCTGTGAATCTGTTATTGGATCTTACAAAAATGGATGAGGATAATCCGTACAACTTTATAGATGGGGTAGCAATGCCTTAAGTTACAAGTTCAAAATGGTGCACTTCTTTCTGGAGGATGTGAGTTGTTTTGTGGGCTGTGACGTGGAGTGTCGCGTCGACGTTGCAGACGGCGGACAACATCCCTCTGCGCATCATGCTGCTGCTGATGGACGAGGTGTTCGACTTGAAGCAGCGCAACCAGTGGCTGCGGCGACGCATCGTGACGCTGCTGCGGCAGATCGTGCGCACCATGTTCGGCGACATCGTCAACCGCCGCATCCTCGACTACGTGCTGCTCATGACGAGCCCCGACCAGGTCGCCGACTACCTGCGCGCCCTCAAGTCAGTACCCCCTCACACACGTCCATAACATCATATGTATTATTTCTATAAGCTGTTTTTGGCACAACCCGTTATCTACTTTCATACCAAACCAAAATCGATAAATCGGGGTATAATTTTAAATCTTGAGGTCATCACTTTTAGGACATTATATTTTAAGAAAATAATTTTTCCAAATTTTACCATTAAAGGGTAAAAATGTCAGTATTACTAAAATGCGTTTTTTGGTGTCTCAAGCTATTTATCTCCCTGGATACCTAATAAAAATCAATAAATGCAGTAGGATTATGAAGAGTAATGTCTCACCTTTGATGCTTTGATGACATCATATATGAAGGAAGGAATTTTTTTGAAGTCAACCCTTAAAGCGAAAAACTATGAGTGGTTCTACTAGTGTTGTAAAAAAATGTGAAAAAAACTTTTTTTTTCATAACTACTAAAATTCAAATTTTTAAGGCATTTATCGTTTAATATGACTGTTTTAGAGTTTATACTAAATACTTGTCTTAATTTTTAAGTTTACTATATTTTTCTGGTTGAATAGAAAAAAAATCACAAAAATATTGGCAACATTGACTGAAGTTTTCTTTTATGAATGGGGACTTCCCAAAAAGGCTAGGTTGCGCGAGAAGGAATCCCCGTTCCCCATTGTTTGGATTGATACTCGCTATTTGAACCATTGCTGCCAGGCCCTACAAATTTATCTGTAGACCTACGAATCTTTTCAAAAAAATTAGGAATTTTATATTTATCTATGGTTTTTTACCTTTTTTTATTACTTATTGTGCTTTCCTTATATTCGTATACTTGTTAAACTCTCAGCATATAGTGATACTGAGTCATTGTCAGTTATTATGAATCATTTCCTTGCAACCGTTGGCGTAAACCAACAATTGAAAAAGAAATAAAGCTCCTATTTTGTATGATAATAGATTTAAATTCAAACTTGAAAGACCGTAATAAAGAATTATCAGCGCAGTCTTCATGCACAGTGTGTACTTTGCTCACAATTTAAAATTGCAATCTCAAAACCTTTTGTGTACAATAAAAAACAACCAGTAAAAGAAAATGTAACTATTTCTGAAGTTATGGATCTAGAGGAGACAGAATAAGAAACAGAAAATTCCGACACCGACCGAACTAGTGTTGGTAGTGCTGATACTAGTGAATGTGGTACTGACGTCGAGGATGAATAAAAAATTATGTCACCTGTATAGATACATTTATGAATCATTATGAAAGACATTATATGATTCAGTGAGATTTAAAACACACATGTAAAATGTAAGTTCCATAAAGAAAACTATAATTTATCAAATATATTGCTTTCTGAAAAAAAAAAACAAAAAAAAACAAAAGGGTGCTAGATTTTTTTTCATGTGTTTTTTTTTTCACAAATCTGAAAAAAAACTTTTTTTTTAGTTTGCAACACTAGGTTCTACAATACATTTTTGTGTCACTAGCCATTTATCTCCATTAATATCTAACCAAAGTCGATAAATGAGGTATCATTCTAAACATTAATGTCTCCGCTGTGGTCAGACCGTTTTAAGAACGGAATTTTTCTGAATTTAACCCTTAAAGAGTAAAAATATCAGTATTTTTAAAATGCATTTTTTGTGTCAAGTCATTTATCTCCCTCTATAACCACCCTCCCTCCGTTGTGTTCTCCTGTTGAAAGAGGGCCATGTCCCAAAATATTCATTGTTTTTCCCATTCTTGTGCTTTTTTACGTGTTCACCCCATGATACCATCATCTAAGGTAAGTGGTAGTTCATTTCACTATCCTTTTTTGTAAATCCATTCACTACTTAGCTTTTATTATTTCCTGGTTACTATATGTGTATATATTATGGTGCAGAGATTTGGTGAACAATATATAACCAATGATACTTTTAACTGCCCCAGCCATCTCAATTATCTGATGTACAAACATCAGGTAAATAGTATTTGAAGCTATCACATAGGGTAAGTGATGCTTTCTTGCAGGCACTCTCTGTGGCCCAACGGATCACGCGCCGAAGCGAGGCCGTCCAGAGACGACGCGACGCGGAGTCGCACTCGCGTCGCTGCCAAAGTCGCCCTTCTCTCGAGTCTGTCGGGTGAGTCGAGCTGAGGATATCCTTTCATTCATTTCTTGTCATTATAACATCGACCAAACTTCCAAAAACATTTCAAAGCATTGAACTATTACTCTTACAGAATCTGTCTTCTCTGGTGGCTTAACTGTGTTTACCCTTTCGTGACCAAATTAGTTACAGAAGTTGTGGAATTCTTATGAGCACTTTATTGCACTAAGGAACCACACTTAAAATTATAGTTTCATCTTGAATGTGAATATTTAGTCTATAATTACAAAAAAAAAAAAATAGTGGGAACTATTGTTCCCACTGAACTCTGGCCTAACTCAAGTTGGGAATTTGAAAAAAATATTTATTTATTTTTAAGTGCAAATACATCAGAAATATTACATTTATACACGTATTAATTTGTGTTGTCATTTGAGTTCACTATGGTGATGTTCTATGGAATATAGAAAAGCATGGTGCTATACACAAAGGTACACCACAGCTGCTACACATTAATTTTGTTCTCTTTTCTTTGTCCTTTGTGCTACATTAACAGCATCTTCTGTTTGACATGTTTCCAATTTCGCTAGCTTCTATTGTCAAATCGAAACCATTGTCATCACTTTGCACAATAATGTTACCACTAACATCGTTCAAAATTTGTGAAGTATTCGCTGAATCATCAGAATCTGAGTCAGCATTGAAATCTGAATCTTCTGCATCTTCTGGTAGGGAGTTCAAAATTCTCAGAATCTCTTCTGGCCTGAGCCCAGGCATTCTAAACAATGGGAAACGCACAATAAACACGATGCCGATTCTACAGCTACACAGTTTGCACATCCCAAACAGTTTGGTGGGATAAATAGTTCCCACTAACTTTCCTTGCAATATTTCTGTGGTTTTTGGTGAAATTTGCTAAATCCAGTCATATACTGTCTCCTTAGAAAATATGAAATTAGACAAATATAAAACAAGTCACTTCACACACAACAGAAAAGCGCTGAATACAAATATAGCTGTTGTGGTCAAATTATTGGCTCCCTTACACTCGCAAACTGCGCTACTGCATTTATTGACTAAGAATGTAGACATACAACAGGTTCTGCGAGCCAGTTGATAAACTACACGTAGTTACCACACTATAACAGAGATGGCAGCACAAGTTAGACGTGGGAACAATTATTACCAGTGAACTTAAACCAAAAACAAAGAAGTGGGAACTATGGTTCCCAGTGGTCACGAAAGGGTTAAGTACTGTAGGATGCTTGGTTATGTCGTGTGAACCCATAAAACAGGCACACAAACTCCTGCATGTGAAAACCACAGAATATGTCAATATACTGTTGGAGAAAGAATGTGACAAAAGAAGTAAGGGTTTGGAGAAATAATCAAATTGGGTACACATTTGTGTTTGTGTCTGTTATATGTATACACACCACACAATCATCATCTAAGGTAACTAATGGTTCATTTTCTTGTGCTAAATTGTAATTCCTTTCCACTACTTAGCACCTATATGCTGCTCAGACAGAACATCATTGTTACCTACCTGCCTACTATCTGTTGCATTTCTTCTCTTAGAAAAGCACACTAATGCTCGCGGATGGTGGGATTTATACATTTACGAAAATGTTTGAAACAGCAAATTCTGCTGACGCGGTCGCCAGTGATTCAGCTTATTAAGAATCACATAAAAAAAAGAATAACAAAATTAAATTTCCAAGTTTAATAGCGTTCATATCTTAACCCACACCAGTCGTGAACATATATTACATCGGACTTCTAGATATATATATGTACCCGAAGATTGCAGAATCCTCAGTTAAAAACGGTTCACATTAGCAATACTTTATAAATTACACTCGCATTTTCACAACTAGAGTTCAACATTAAAAAAGAGAGTTCGGGAAAAACTCGCACATGGGTGGCGTGCCCGATGAGCTCGGCTGCCCCAGGAAGACTAGCCGGTACCACAAGTTGGGTTCGCGGGCGTTTTTAATTGTCTTCCGGTAGCCGGCATGCACTCCGGGGTCTTCCACGGTACTCCCACGGACCGGCGGGAAATTTAACATCAACTCGGCTG
Source organism: Vandiemenella viatica (assembly GCA_031002005.1). Taxonomy (NCBI): domain Eukaryota; kingdom Metazoa; phylum Arthropoda; class Insecta; order Orthoptera; family Morabidae; genus Vandiemenella; species Vandiemenella viatica. The sequence continues at coordinate 6,681,892 of JARYHS010001113.1, read as the reverse complement.
TATTACAAATAGCACAGCCGATTTTCGATCTCCCGGGCCACCGACTTTGGAAGCAGCCTCTATCATATGGCTATGCTACAGCCCCCTCAAGTTTAACATAAGATTTTGGATATTCAGACAAAATGGCCATGATGAACTTCTTCAATGGACTAATGCTCCCCAAGATTACTTACAAACTTTCACTCCACATTCACTCACATACAAATTGCAACCTCGGGTTCCTATCCTAAATACCATACATAATATCCCTTTACTGGTGTGGGGCTTCAATACATATTTCCAAACACGTCCTTATTAAAATGTACACAGAAAATAATTTATAAGTAACAGTAAACATCAAAATAGCTTCACAAGGAGACAGGGAAACACATCAAGATTATATCAAAGAGACCACACAATATATTATTATCTGAATTGCATCTTTTGGGGTGCGATGATTGTTCTAGACCATAGTTTTAACTGTCATGCCAAATGTCTATTGTCACTTTTACTAAAGTATCACTTCCCTCTAAGAAAATTCAGTAAACTGAATATTATCATATTTAGAGAGAAAGAACAAAGATACAACGGTAGTCTGCTTATGCTAAATCACAAAATACACAATACAAAATCATTTATATTCGTCCAAATAAACTTAACACGAATTGTACTCCAGAGCCGTCACGGAATTTCATGTTACAATTAATATTCATGGAGTCCTTCATCAGCAACAATGGAGCAAATAACACTAATAATAATAATGATAAAAACCACTTCCTGATGCACATCCAGAACACTTATTACTCATGATTGATGTCTTCTTTAGTCTTGGACGATGCTCCAGGTGTATTCTATGTGGATTGTTGACTCTCATGTTAACATACCACTTTACTCCCTCAGCACTGATTCATGTCAGGAACGCAGCAACATACACGGTTTATTACTCCACTTTCATTAACTCATTTTGGAGGAAACTTTATATTGGAACACCACCGTATGTCACATTAACTGTCTTGAAAGGCTTTAGTGCCACCACATTATAATTTCCTTTAACTTTACCATGTTTAGGGTGAGCCAAAGTATAGCAGTTTCCCTTGGTTCGGGAAACGACTTCATAAGGTCCCTCGTATAACAGTTTAAACTTTTTAATTTCATTGTCTATAGATGATGATTTAAAATGTGTCTTTAACAGAACTAGGTCACCTATCCCATATGCTGTGGGTTTGAGGTTCCTATCATGGGCCTCCTTTCTTCTTAAGGCACACTTCTTCAACTCTTCCAAAGCTATCTTAATCTTGTCCGGATAATCACTATCCCTCATCGGAAAGTGGAGGAGCTCATAAACAATTCGGGGAGGTTCCCTCTTAAACATGATTTCATATGGTGTTAGTGAAGTGGAAGCATGGGGAATAGTATTGATAACTCCTTCAATTTCACTTAATTCGTATGCCCACTTCTTATGGTTGTCCTCACAGTATGTCCTGAACCACCTACCAAGCTCTCTCATTACTCGTTCTATTGCATTCCCTTGGGGATGGTAGAAAGACGTCTTAACTGTTTCAATACTTAACTCTTTAAAGCATTCAGCCCAGGCTTTACTTGTGAACTGGGGTCCATTGTCTGTCAATACTTTGTCAGGTTTTCCTACATGTGGTATATAATCATGAACTAACTTTGAACAGATTACTTTGGCTGTGGCCCTCTTCAGTGGGTACAACTTTATATATTTTGAGAAGATGTCCATGACCACACAAATTTGAGTTACTCCCCCACGGGACCTAGGCAGTGGGCCAAAGATATCTAAAGCAACTAGTTCATGTGGTTTATCAGGGATCACACTCTGCATCTCCCCGGCCCTCCTGACGTTATCTGCTTTAGTTTTCTGACATAACTCACAACGAGAAACTACCTGCTGTATCCGCCGAGACATATTAGGGAAGTACAAGGTTTCCTTCATGATCATATGACACTTGTTTATACCATAATGGCCGTAACTAAGATGATGTTGCTTAATAAAATGGTCCACATAGTTTTCTGGCACCCATACTTTCCACTCTGAACTAGCTTCATGGTTTCTTCTGAATAAAATTCCACTCACCTGCATGTAGTATTTGCGTAACTTTGACTGTGGGTCACTCTCAATTAACTTGTCTAATAACTCCCTTATATTGGGGTCCTTTTCTTGCTCCTCTTTCATGAACTTCAGGCAATGTTTAACCTCCTTTTCTCCATCCACTCCCTTAATGTAAAATATCCGAGCTTCTTTCCCTACTGACATTGCTGACTCGCTTTCTTCTAAACCTACTGGTAACCTTGACAAGGCATCTGCTACAAAATTTTCCTTTCCTGGAATATATTTAATATCAAAGTCATATTCCTGGAGTAGTAAGTTCCATCTTGCCAACCTTCCATGGACTAATTTACACTTCTTCAAAAACGACAGTGCCTACTGGTAACCTTGACAAGGCATCTGCTACAAAATTTTCCTTTCCTGGAATATATTTAATATCAAAGTCATATTCCTGGAGTAGTAAGTTCCATCTTGCCAACCTTCCATGGACTAATTTACACTTCTTCAAAAACGACAGTGCCTTGTGGTCAGTATGTACTATCACCTTCCTGCCTAAAAGGAGGTAACGAAACTTTTGGAAGGTCCAAACAATAGCCAGCGCTTCCTTCTGTGTAACACAGTAGTTGCGTTCAGACTGGTTTAGAATCCGGCTAGCAAAAGCGAGGGGTTTCTTTATTATTTCATCTCCCTCTGCTATCTCTTGGAAGATCTCCACACCCAGGCCATATTCCGAGCTATCCGTGGTAATACAGATAGGAAGATTCCAATCTGGGGCACTTAGATGTACTTTCTTTAATAAACTACTTTTTACTTCTTGAAAATCTTCTTCACAATGCTCAGTCCAGTCCCAATGTGCATTCTTTTTCTTGAGTTTCCCAAAATGTGGGCTGTTCAGTATTTGACCTCTGATAAATTTACGATAATAATTACAAAGTCCAAGAAAACTCAACAGTTGTTCCTTGTTTTGGGGTCTTGGGAAATTCTTGATAGCGTTAAGCTTTTCCTCATTGGGAGTTATTCCTGATGGGGTGATAGTATGACCCAAAAATTCAATTTTGCTTGTCAGAAAAACACACTTCTTCACTTTAATAGTCATCCCCCCTTTCTTTAAAGCGGTTAATACTTCTTTTAATGTACTCCAATGTTCCTCGATGGTTGAGCTTGCAATTAATATATCATCGACGTACACATGTACTTTGCTCAATAATTCCTTACCAAGGACTTGATCCAACGCACGGATGAAATTCGCGACTGCATTATTCAAGCCGAATGGCAAAACTCGGAACTGGTAACTCCGGCCTTGGTACAAGAATGCAGTATATTTCCTGGATGTTTCTGCAATTGGAATTTGCCAATAGGATGCAGTTAAATCCAAGGAAGTTAGAAATTTCTTATCTTGAAAGCTTTGTAATATTTCATCAACCGGGGGCGGATGGTCCCTTTCAGTGACGAGAATTTTATTTAAAGTGCGAGCGTCTAAAACTAACCTGACAGATTGGTCTGCTTTTGTGACTACAACGAGTGGGTTGTTATAAGGACTCTTGGATCTTTCTATGATTTTCCATTGCAACATCCTGTTTATCTCATCATCGACTTGCTTCCTCTTTGAAACTGGAATGACGTAAGGTTTTACAAAAAAAGGTGTCGCACAATTGACGGTAAAATTGCACTCGTAACCTTTTACGAGTCCAGGCTGGTCAGAAAATACTTCCTTAAACTCGTCTATCAGATTTCTTAGCTTTGTACGGTGTTCACTGCTAACACTGTCCACTATTCTTAACTCATTCTTCTCCACCTGTCTGCTTGGTTGCATTGACAATACACAAAACCTTATAAACTTTTGAAGGAATTGGGGTTCTTTCCCACTGGCTACTGCATTTCCCCACGATAGTACATTAACTGACGCCATTTCCTTCTCCTTCCAACATTTCTTCATACTAGTTCTTCCCTTGGACCCATTAACTTGAAAATCCAATAATCCTTGTTCAAAATACAAGATGGTTTTAAAAGCACACAACCAATCGATGCCAAAAATACAATCGATCGTAAGCCCTGGCACCACAAAAACAACAAACTCAAAGAAATAGTCTTCCAACTTTACTTCTAACAACATCTGCGTTTTCACTAATTTGCTCTTGCCCCCTGTGGCAGTGATAACTGACATCCCACTTACTGGTAAGGAAACCACTTTATAGTTTCTTTGATTTGCAACTTCCAGTAAACTCTCAAACAAATTTTCTGAGATGCATGAAATTTCGGCACCTGAATCCAACAATACTTCAATTTGTTTTCCACGACATGTCACTAAGATTATGGGAGCCTGGACCAACTGTTCTTCCTTCTGGAACTCTTCCTCTGCTAAGTCTTCACTCGGGTTGTTGTGGAAAATACTTCTAAGCTGGTTCCTCTGTTTTGATTGTATCGACCCTATTAACCCATCTGCCTCAGTCGGGCCAAAAACTTCGGCAGTCTTCAGTTTTTTGTATCACTACCATTAGTTTGTTGGCTTGTACCGGGATCATTTGTGACATCATTACTACTTACTACCGTTGTTGGGCTAAAGTATTCTTTAGGACTTCCCTTTCTTCCAATTCTTCGAACATTGTTTTCACTATTTCTATGTGGTGGAGAATTCCTCCCCCCTCCGTTGGCGTGGAATTGATTTCTTCCTCTTCCTGATCATATGTCATTCGCCTTTCATGACGGAATTCCCGTTGATCTTTAAACTGGTTCCTGCTCTGGTAGCTCTCCTTGAATCTATCTTTAGCGCACTGGGTTTCATATCGGTGCACAAACTCACTCGCTGCCTCAATCGTTCTGACATCATGCATGACCAAAAGTTTTTGAATCTCCCCTGGCATCCTGTGAGCAACATCCAACACAATTTCTCTTTCAGGTGGTGGGTTATTCAGGTAATAACATTTGGAAGTTTCATTTAGAAGGAAATCTTTGAGTGATTCCCTCCCAGGTTGATATTTCCTGCCATACCAGAGACCCCTTTTAACTTCATGTTGCCTTTCCTCTGACCAGAAGTTATTTAGGAAACTTGCTTTGAATTCTGCATACGTTTTACAAATCTGAAGCTGCCTTTCTCCCCAAATTCGAGCACTACCCCTTAAATTTTGATATACACTGTTCATTTTTTCACTGTCATCATAAACACTGAAAATCCTGTACTTCTCAAAACTGTTGATAAAATTTACTGGATGGATCCCTCCCTTGTCACTAAAGTTCTCAATTTCTATTTTTTCTGGTATAGCCAGGGACATTGGGTTTGCCAAACCAACTACATGTTGCACCTGTGATTTCTTTAGATGGCACTTCACTTCTTGTAATTCTTCCCCAATTTTGGTTACTTGACTCTCGAAGTTGGGAATTTTAGTCATCTCCTCACTTAAATTCCCCACTCGCTTATCCAATATTTCACAGCTTATTGCAACTTCATCTACAGCTGCTTCCAATTTAATATACTTTTCACCGACTTCATCTACTCTTTCTGCAACTCCTTCAAGTCTTATACTCAACTGAGTATTTTGCTGTTTGATATTTGCTATATTGTTTTCATTACTATCAATTCTTTGCCTGACATTTACTTCAAGGCATTCAATTTGTTTCTGTGTCTCCTGTCTAACAACTTGGCATGACTGTTTACACTTTTCTATCTCACTGCAGACTTCATCAAGTTTCTGTGTCACCCCTTTTAATTCCTCCTTTATTTTACCCTCTAACTTTAACTCCAGAGCTGCTAGTCCATTACTGAAACTTTTATGGACATCTTCAGCATGACTTTTGAATTTATTTTGTATTTCAGTTGATTGTATTTCAAACTTAGTTTGGATATCAGTTGATAAATTTGATAACATTGTGAAAATCTTAACTATCAGGTTTGGATTATCCTTCTCAGGATCTGCTGGACCTTCAAATGCTTCAAATATTGATGCATTTGTAGTGAGTATGGGAGAGCAAGTTTCAGAGTTTGGTGGACTGCTTTCAGGAGCTGGTGACAAACTTTCATTGATTGGTATCTCGGTGTTTAAAAATACTAACAAAGGTTCCTGGCTTGGGGGATCTTCTTTACTAGCTTCCCCCCCATTTTCAAAACTGCTTTCCTTATTCATGGTGAAAATTTAAAAAGAGGAGAGAAAAAAAAAATCGCCTATAATGGGTTTCCCTTTAACTGTTCAATTTTATCTGCACTGCACTTATCTTTCGACGTTCTGCGCCGCTTGTGAGCCCTCCAATTTTCTTCCAATCAGTTGTTAGTTGTTATCCCGAATTATCGCTGCCGGGTCTTCCTCTGTTGTTGCGGCCGCGTAAAATATCTCCGCTCCTCGTCTTCTTTGGTTTTGGATCTTCTGGCGCACTGCTATCACTTCACAAGTTTGTTGATGTACCGTTTTAACTTTTTTCTCGTCGGTTTACTTAATAAATCACTTTATTCGTAGGTCGCGAGAGTCCTGTCCATAGGTAGCCATGTTGCATTTCTTCTCTTAGAAAAGCACACTAATGCTCGCGGATGGTGGGATTTATACATTTACGAAAATGTTTGAAACAGCAAATTCTGCTGACGCGGTCGCCAGTGATTCAGCTTATTAAGAATCACATAAAAAAAAAGAATAACAAAATTAAATTTCCAAGTTTAATAGCGTTCATATCTTAACCCACACCAGTCGTGAACATATATTACATCGGACTTCTAGATATATATATGTACCCGAAGATTGCAGAATCCTCAGTTAAAAACGGTTCACATTAGCAATACTTTATAAATTACACTCGCATTTTCACAACTAGAGTTCAACATTAAAAAAGAGAGTTCGGGAAAAACTCGCACATGGGTGGCGTGCCCGATGAGCTCGGCTGCCCCAGGAAGACTAGCCGGTACCACAAGTTGGGTTCGCGGGCGTTTTTAATTGTCTTCCGGTAGCCGGCATGCACTCCGGGGTCTTCCACGGTACTCCCACGGACCGGCGGGAAATTTAACATCAACTCGGCTGTATTTCAAATAGCACAGCCGGTTTTCGATCTCCCGGGCCACCGACTTTGGAAGCAGCCTCTATCATATGGCTATGCTACATATCGATATAAACCCGTCGAGGCGATAGCAGCGTCACCTGACGAGGAATGACTGCTAGTCAGACACACGCACGGTGCATGTAGTATCAGTGAGCGTGCTATCCGTGTTTAGAATGGGGAAGGCGCGCGATCCATCTGAGTTTGACCGAGGGCAGATTGTGATGGCCCCGGGGTTCGGCACGAGCGTTTCGGAAACTGCACGACTTGTCGGGTGTTCGAGGAGTACTGTGGTGAGTGTCTTCAACAAGTGACGAAACCAAGGAGAAACCACGTCCAAACGTCGAGAGGTTGGGCGGCCACCCCTCATTACAGATGTCGGACGTCGTAGGCTGGGCAGACTGGTTAAACATGACAGGCGGCGAACTGTGGCGGAACTAACATCAGACTTTAATGCTGGGCAGAGTACAAGTGTGTCTGAACACACAGTGCACCGAAACACTCCCAACGATAGGCATCCGCAGCTGACGACACCACGACATCGGCAACTACGACTGGAATGGGCACGTGACCATCGTCACTGGACGTTGGCGCATGGCAGAGCGTTGCGTGGTCTGATGAATCCCGATACCTTCTCCATCATGCCGACGGGAGGGTGCGAATCCGTCGTTTCCCAGGGGAACAGCTTCTTGACACCTGTACTGCGGGATGGAGACAAGCTGGTGGCGGCTCAATTATGCTCTGGGGAACATTCACGAGGGTTCAGTGGAGCTCGTGCGAGGCACCATGACGACCAATAAGTTTTGAACACTGGTTGCTGACAACGTACACCCCTTCATGACGACCATGTTTCCTGATGGCAGTGGTATTTTTCAGCAAGATAATGCTCCATATCACAAGGCCAGCTGAGGTTCGAGGGACACAATGGCGAGTTGCAATTGATGTGCTGGCTCCCAACTCGCCAGATCTGAACCCGATCGAATACATCTGGGATGTGATTGGACGTGGCGTCAGAGCTCATCTCTCCCCTAGGTGACTTTCGTGTGCAGATGTGGTGCCAACTCCCTCCAGCGACCTACCAAGGCCTCGTTGCTTCCATGCCAAGACGCGTCGCCACTGTTATCCGTGCCAAAGGCGGACATACCGGCTATTAGGTAGGCGGACATAATGTTCTGGCAGATCAGTATGTCTGTGTGTGTGTCTGTGTGTGTGTGTGTGTGTGTGTGTGTTGGGTCGTATTTTCCTATCCTTCCTTATCTATATATATGTGCATAAGAGAAAGAATAAAATAACCATCACTTACCACAGATGACGGCAGATGAACACAAACACGCTTTTATAATATTTCAGTTAATGATGTTAGTCACAATAGAGGTAGACATATGGCTGGGCATAGGATGTGTAGGATGCCGAAGAAGCCAGTGATAGCATCGAAAAGTAAAAAGTTTGGGATTGCCTAGAAAGAAGAAAGGTATCAGGATCTTTAATCGGCAAGATTAAAATGCTGTATGAAAACACAAAAGCCTGCGTGCAAATGGCACCCCTACTCTTTTTTGCTGTGATGGATGACATCTTCAAGAAAATGTATGGAAAAGAAACAAAAGTCTTAGTCTTTCCTGATTTGGGGTGAAAGTGCAAATATACGCTATTCAAAACCTGTTATTATATACCCATACTGACTTATGCATTAGCCTATCCAAAAGAGACGACAGTAGACTTCAAGCCTCTGAAATGGTTTGTGCGTACCAAAACACTAAGGGACAAAGTGACGAATGAAATTAATCGTGCAGAGGCCGGTGTAAACATCGGTGTGACAAAATCCTTAGTGTTCTCAACTGAGGTGGTATGGACATGTCCAAAGGATGGAGGAAGAAAGAAGAGCAAGCAAGGGCCTACTTTAATATGAACAACCAAGGTAAAATACGTGAGGGAAGGCATAGAAAGAAATGGATAGAACAAATCAAGAAGGATCTGGAAGACTTAGGGCTGGATTTGAGGACTATTCATGTACACACTTTGACAATAAATTTGGCCGCTGTTGAAAAAATTCTATCACTCTTATTTTGCACAATCTGACATCAATGTCATTGTAAGCCAGTATTGCATTACTGTTTCCTGGGATGACATTGATGTCAGATTTTACACAACAAGAGTGATAGAAATTTTCGGCGG